>PVKV010022223.1:0-35803 GCA_004027835.1 Alouatta palliata | reverse complement strand
CCCAGCCTGCTGACCCTCCAGCCCCCAGGCCTCAGCACCCCCCACCCAGCCCCATTCCAGAGCACAGATAAAAGTGAAACCTGAGCGGCAAATGTTTGTGGAGCCGCCGCCAATCAAGGGCTTCGTTGCCAGGGTAACCGGGACACTTCATCAGCTCCGTGAACAGATGGTCAGTGAGCAACAGGCAGCATATGTTCCTGTAAGCCCTGACACGGGCACAGATGGAGGGTGGGCGGGAGGCTCTCCCCCCTTCCCATGGGTGCGGCACTGCCGGGAGGCACAGAGGCCAGGGGAGCCCGCGTGGCGCTGGTGAGTGCGGATTACTAACAGGCCAGTGCGTCCCCCAACCTCGCTTAACCAGAGCGCAGCACCGTTAACAACAGCCAGGCACGCAGAGCTGCGTGCTGAGGCTGAATCACGGCCAAGAGTCCTCCTTAGCAGCCTGCCCGCCTTCCTGGGTCACTGTCTCAGGCCTCTGATTTCTGTGGATCTTTACGGGAGAAATCAAACTTCCCTTTACAGGATCAAAGGAGAATTAAATGCCTTTCAAGGGTGGAGGTGGGGTCCCAGAGGGTGCGGACTCAAAGCCGATCAAAGTCAGTATACACAGGTTCTTGTGTGCTGGCCACTGGTGAGCGTGACAAGTGACTCACCTCTCAGGCCTCCTATTCCCCGCGTTTAGTTTGACCCTCAAAGTGAGGTCCCCAATCTCTCCACCATCACCAGCATGAGGACAGCTCAGGGACAAAGGATCTTGGTGATGACACCGTTGATTGCCCGCATTATTATAGCAATTGCCTTTCACTGAACATCTGCTAAGTCCACACCCTGCATACACCTCTGAGATCCCATCTCTGCTGCCCAGCAAAGGTGTCCAGCTGGCTCTGAGGTCCAGGCCCAGCTGGGCTCCAGGACCTCAGTCCTGTGGTCACAGGCCACAGGGCAGGCCTAGCTGTGTCTGCCCTGGGGCTATGCTGTGGCCATGAGAAGCCAGGCACCCTTTCTCCCATGGACAGTCTCATCACCTTCAGAGAAGCCCCGGGCTCCTCTCTTCAGGGTCTGCTGATCCTGGGTGCATCTCTGTCCAGAGTGGACACAGCGTCCCAGCTCCCATTCTATCTCTGGTCTCTATTCTCAGGCCTGTCTGTGCTCTACATGCATCTGCCTGGTTCACAGGCCTCACGAATTCACTACTGACTGGTACCCAACACCAGCACAGATCTGACCCTCTAACAGTCTTCAGTCAGATCCTATCCTACCCCAGGAATGTCCACAGCAGATTTCTGCTTGGCTGGATGCGTTCCAGTGCTGAGCAGGACTCTGCCAGAGAGCCTTGCAGAGAGGCCATCAATATTCTGTCTCTAGGTCAAATGCAGTAGAACTCCATCTGCAAGCTCAGAAGTTATTAGGAAGAGGCCAGCAGGGGAAGTCATTTGACAGTTCTCTTTTTCATACAAATCAGGTTAAAATCTGAAGGAGTAGCCTTGACTGATCAGAGGGATAAACTCCGTTTGTATAAAAACAAATGCCCTGGCTTTGCAGGGAGCCTGGGGCAGCAACAACGTTTGTATGAATGGGGCCTGCCAGGTCCACTGGTCTCAGCAAACAAACTACTCATGACTGTGCCCAGTCGGACATGAGCTGCCAGGAAAGCCAGGAATTTCCTTCCACCTCCTTTCTGCTTGACTTGGTTTACCAACGCTGCACATCCAAGAGAAAAAAATTAGTGTGCATTTTCTCTTCAGGGGCACTTGTGTGGAAGACATCCATCTTCCTGTTGTCATCCCTGGGTGAGCCCAGGGCCAGCAATACCTGGGCCACAGCTCCCCAAAACCAAAAGAAACAGCCAGCAGGAGAAAGCCAGGGTGGCCCTAAGCATGCCACATGGCCCAGTGCTATGCCAAGGAAACTTCAAGGGCATCTTCAGGGAAATGTGTGAATCTGAGTAAATTTTAATCACTCCAATTAAGCATTTAGAAAAATACTTGTTTAGTGGGAAATGTAAAGCTCCAAATGCCTATCTACAAAAGAAGAAATGCTTAAAATCAATGACCCAAAGTTCCACCTTAAAATGCTAGAAATGAAAGAGCAAAACTAACACAAAAATAAGTGTTAACAACAAATAAAGACCAGAAATCAATGAATAAAGAGCAGACGACAGAGGGGAAAAAGATTGGCAAACTTGATAAACTGCAGCCTAGAGAGATCAAGAGAAGAGACAGCACATGTGAGCAAGATCGGGAATGGAGGAGGGTCATCATAACAGACCCTACAGACATCAAGAGATGCTTCCACAAGGACAGCTGCCCACTGGTCTGTCCAACCTCAGACTGGTGCCACCCTTATTATTGATGCATACAGCCAAAAATAATTATCCCAAAACGATGTAATCCTCTTTCAAATTTTCCCTCTAAAAACATTTGTCCTTGTGTTAGTTCTCAGACAGCTATAAAGATAACACCCGAGGCTGGATAATTTATAAAGGAAAGAGGTTTAATTGACTCACAGTTCCACATGGCTGGGGAGGTCTCAGGAAACTTACAATCATGGCAGGAGGCGAAGGGGAAGCAAGGACCTTCTTTACATGGTGTCAGGGGAGAGAAGTCCTAGCAGGAGAAATGCCAGGCACAAAACCATCAGATCTCACGAGCACTCACTCACTACCATGAGAACACCGTGGGAGAAACTGCCCCATGATGCACTCACCTTCCACCAGGTCTCTCCCTCAACACTTGGGAATTACAATTTAAGATGAGATTTGGGTGGGAACCCAAAGCATAACCCTATCAGTCCTCCTTTACCTCCCTGAGTATGCTCATAGTTTACTACGGCACATGTATTCCCATTGCAATGCCTACTCCCAAATAAACACCACTTTCTGTTAGAGAGCCTGTCTCTCTTTGTTATTTAGGTTTACATAAGTGGTGTCTAGAGCAGAACCTGGAAAAAGATTGTAATTGGAAGGAACTGGTGATTCTTAGACCTGGTGTGTAGTTCTCACTTGAGCCTTTTGAGCTCTCTGCTTCTGTGGCTTTTCTACCATGGTAAGTCTTCTCTCAGGCTGAGGCACACTCTTTTTTGGTAGAGGCTTTTTGATTTCATAGGAATTTGTTTTGGTTATAAGGCCACCTTTAATAAAGAATCTTACATCCCAGCTGGGACGATAAAAGACTTTTTGTCTTTTCTAGCAAGTTCTTTCTGGTATAAAGACAAGTGTCTGGTTCCTGTAGAATTTCCATTCTGTCTCTGAGGCATGTCTTTCCTAGTGAATTTGTTTTGGTCCTTTCTGTGACCTAATTTAATATTTTGTTTCATGTGGCTTTTTTCTCTTGTTTCTGGAAATCTTCTAAGAGCAAAAATAAGCATTCTTGGACACAGGATGGCTCATTAAAAGCCACTAGAATGGTTGCCACTATCTAAAACACTGGTCCAAACTCCTGACATTCTCTGACAGGATTTATAGGATTTTCTTTGCTCTCAAGAGATTAGTAAGAAACGGAATGGGATTCTCAAACATGAAGGCAAGCCAGGTATCCTGGGACTCCAGCTGGCCTGTTCTCATGAACATTTTTAAACTGATGGGCAAATTACATCAACGAAAATTCAGAGCTCAGTGGTCATTATCTGAACTTCCTAAAAAACCCTACAACTATAGAGTTAGCATTCTAAGTCCTCTATTTTTTTCTGCCTATGTCCAATTTGCTGACCCTTCTGCTGGTATTGAGATAAAACTCACTGCTTATGATATTCCAGCCAAGATTCTTTTTAAAAAAAAAAAAAAGTCTTAAAGGGCAACCAGGCACAGTGGCTCATGCCTGTAATCCCAGCACTTTGGGAGGCCGATGGGGGTGAATCACAAGTTTGAGACCATCCTGGCCAACATGGTGAAACCCCATCTTGTCTAAAATAGAAAAATTAACTGGGCATGGTGGCACAAACCTGTAGTCCCAGCTACTTGGAAGGCTGAGGCAGAATTGCTGGAACACGGGAAGTGGGTTGCAGTGAGCTGAGATCGTGCCCCTATACTCCAGCCTGGGGACAGAGTGAAACTCCACCAAAAAAAAAAAAAAAAAAAAAAGTCATAAGGGGCTTTCAAATTACTGCTTTTACCTATTATAACAGCTTCATTGTAACCAACAACCTAGACATTTTTTGAAAATATAAATTTAGATTTGCCTAACAGTTTCTTAGGGTGATGGAACAGTTAACTGAAGGACTGATAGTCTAAAAGGAAACACCTACGCAAATGTTTATAAAAGTTAGGCTCTGAGATCAAACAGGTCAAAATCTTGAGCTCAGAGCAGTACTATAATTTTTTATATATCTGGCATAAACATTGCTTTTTCTGTCATGCAGGGGCCAAGGGAAAAAAGCCTCCCAAACCTGCTAAAATGTTTCCCCACCTGCACTGACTAGTCAAGGAAACCAGACTGCAAACAAAACAGATTTTTTTACTAATTCAAGGCTACTCGGACATTTGTTTTTTCTTATATAATTTAGCTAGTCCAAGCTAAAATGTAAACATTAAAAATTTAATACTATGCTCCTTTGAAACAAACAAACAAAAAAAAAGTCTTTTAAAACCAAACTACTTAAGCCAACATTTGGTCCACAACTTTCATGAGACTATCAGGGCAAATCGTTTTTGCCACATTGACAGTTCCCATTGTGCCAGAAATGTAACTCGGATCTAACTATCTTATAAACTAGTGAGTTTGTGTATTTTACTGTCTCATGACTAAAATTCTAAAATGAAAGCAGTAAGATCTTTGTGTATGCATATACATTTAGGTGTGTTTATGCATGTGGACATGTATTATGTTGTACATTGTATCTACATAGTAAAATCTGGCATAGCGGGCCAGAAATTCCTTAAGAAATTCTATTCAGATTTGCTTAAATGAGTGCTTATATATGTAGCCATTAACCTAAATGTCTTTTATTTCATGTGATCTAGGTAGATCTTTGATAAATAAGCTGGTTTGAAAATCACTGATAAAACTAGAAATATCTTCAAAATGTTGAGCTCATGAAACTGCTCATCAAGGTCAAGCAGAACAAAGATTAATCACATAAGATTAAGTAATTGATGCTTTCCTTATTTTTATTTAAAACATTATTAGTTCTTTTTTTTTTTTTTTTTCGAGACAGAGTCTCACTCCATCACCAGGCGCCAGGCTGGAGTGCAGTGGCGCAACCTCGGCTCACTGCAACCTCCGCCGCCAGGGTTCAAGCAATTCTCCTGCCTCAGCCTCCCTGGTAGCTGGGACTACAGGCGTGCGCCACCACGCCCAGCTAATTTTTTTTGTATTTTTAGTAGAGACGGGGTTTCACCATGTTGACCAGGATGGTCTCGATCTCTTGACCTCGTGATCCGCCCACCTCGGCCTCCCAAAGTGCTGGGATTACAGGCGTGAGCCACCGCGCCTGGCCTATTAGTTCTTTACTTAAATATTTTGCTTTCCACTTTTAAGGATATTAAGTTACAACAGTTTGGTAAAGTACACTTTTGTGAGCAGAGGTAGAAGCATTTGTTTTTTTCTCCCTTCTTGAGTCCTCCAAATTTTGAAAATCATTCGTATTTTTACAGCAATAAGGTTATTTGCTAAGTTCAATAAAAATCGGCTCTCTCTTTACAATAGAATTTAAAAAATTGTTACCAAGACTGACTGAAGTGTCATACTTGTGAGTGTGCACAGAATGCCTATCAAGGGTTCCCAGATTTACAGTGAGCAGATAAAAGTTGTCACTTCCTGGAAGTCCCAGGAACCTTAAGACTGTAAGTAAAATCTAAAGTCTGCCTTGGTTTGGCTTCCTAGCCTCCAGAAGTTTTTACATATGAGATTCCCGTGCAACAAATGTAGAGAGAAAATGTTTCTGAAGAAAAGTCCTAATATACCTATTACTAGATTGTAGCTCTGTGCATTGTTTTCAAGCTCTTGTTACCCACCTATACACTGGATGTGAATCATCTTCATTCCTCCGGCTTTCTTTCACAGTTACTAAAATTGAATACTGCTCCCTTCCTGATGCCCTATAAGTGGAAACTATACAAATTTTAAGGAACAAGTCTATGTCTGATGTTTGGGCAACACTCAATTTACCGAAACACTCAATGCCATAACCAGAGACATTCAAACCGCAAACCAGGAGGAGAAGTTGATGTTTCCATGCTGTAGACAGCTTTTCCTGACACTGGAACAAAACTCTGTATCACAATAAGACTTTTACCCCTCTTAAAGCCCACCTTTTTCACTTGATGGGATAATGGTCAATTGACTTATCTAGCTGGTTGCCTTTAAGCCTAGGTTCATGGCTCAAAACCATTATGCAGACTAGATAGTCACATCACTAATAATTTTACTTTGAATTTCCACTTTTTAAACTTTGTATTTGTTACTTGTTAAATTTTTGTAGTACAACTCCTAGCAGAATAATGCTGGCCTAGCATTTTGAGATGATAACAGAAGACCATGGAAAAAGACAAAATTGAACCTAACACTAGACTCTAGGTAGACTTAGCCTGACAGCCACTCCTTTCAAGCCTCCCTTGTTGCTCCAATGTGGCTAAAAGGGTTTTCACAATGACTCCTACTCACCAGTCACTACCCCTAGTGTGGGGCCAGACCAGCAACCCCGGGCAGGTCCATCTTGGCACCAGGGAAAATCAGACTTAACTACAAGGGGATTGATCAGTGACACTTTTGGAGAAAGACCTTGACCAAAAGTGGGAAATGTGAAAATTGTCAGAATCAAAATGGAGTCACTTGTGTTAAAAAATGCTCTGACAAATAGAGCTGGGAAAGACCGTAAAGGGAGGGTGGTCCTGTGTCACTGCCTGGTAACAAGAACAACTGCAAAAGACTCAAAAAGACTGCAACATTACACAAAAATAATTCTACAAGGCCGTCTGTCCAGCAAGTGCCTGTCCAGCACTGAACTGTCATCTCCCTTGCTATACATCCTCACTTTTCCTTTAAAAACCTCGTCTTCTTTGACTTCCCAGAATGTGCACATAATCGACTATGGCACGTGTATTCCATTGCAATGTCCTGTTCCCAAATCAGTATCATTTTCTCTTAGAGCCTCCCCCACCCCTGTTGCACTCACTCTGGACATTTGGACAACAATGTGAATGGCGGCATCATGGCTCTCTCCCTGCTCCTGAAACTGATGCTGCAGAGGGAGGTAGTGTGGCAGGAAGCCCTGAGGGCCTGTGAAAGTTGCAGCTTCTCTTCCATGGAGGGTGGAGGAAACAAGCTTTGGGGCGTTTACCATGGCTTGTTTTCATAGCTGTCCACTCTCTTAGTCGAAGGGATGAGGAATTTATTTTGAAGTTATATAAGTGACAAAGAAATAGATCTAGAAGCAGCAGGGGTTTCAAATGAGCAAAAATGGAAGAAATAGAAAGTTAATGTTTACATAAGGAAATCCACATAAGAGGAATGAAAAAAATCTACTTCCAAAGCTAGGAATAAATGTGGGTCCTACAAAACTTGTATGAAAAATAACTAGATATGTAAATGTCCTTAAGAAGAAACTGAAGGGAGTGGTCAGGGTATTTCAAATGTAATAAAATATCTAGAGACCACGTCCCTTTTTAGTAAACACTAGACAGGATTTTAAGGAAAGGAGCCCCGTGCCTTTGGCCTGTGGGTCAAGGTAATTAGTCACACGCAAGCACACAAACTGGCCTGTGAACAGGTTCAGGGGTTTATTTTGTTTCTAAAGAGCAACAACCACTAGGAAATGTCTTTAGGTGACAGGAGTGAGCACCTCCTAGAAACATTGGGCATCTTCAGAGCCAAGGCGTGGCCCAGCAAAACCCAGGGTCACCACCAGCTTCTCCTTTCTCAGGTGGAGACAGATGTGAGTTTGAGGTTTCTGCAAGACAGCTGCCCACAGAGGACTTGCTTCCTAACTCCTCACCTGAATTCTTTAATCAGTAATACCCTTCCATCATTAATACCCTGGCCATTCCTCTCCCCATAGGAACAGCTCAGTACGATCTGGGGCTTAAAATTTCAATTCTTACCAAGATCCAAGATGGTTGAAAAGGGACAGCTCTGGAGTGCAGTTCCCAGCGAGAACAACGCAGAGGGTAAGTGATCAACGCATTTCCAAATGAGTTATTACTGCCCACAGATCAGATTCCTGGGCTGAAACGCACCATGAGTTTCCAGCACGGCTGTTTCAGCTGGCGCAGCGGGTGTCTGTACAAAAACTTACGCAAATCTGGGCGGCCATTTCAACTGGTACCTGGAATGCCTGGAACACAGAGCCGCCCATTCAACTGAAGAAAAGGGGGCTGCAACAGGAAGCCAGATGATCTGGTTTGGTGGGTCCCACCCCCACAAAGACCAGCAATCTGAAACGCTCTGGATTGAGAGTTTCATAGCAAGTACAGCTGGACGTGGGATGGTCCAGCTTTGTGGGGGGAAGGGTGTCCGCCACTACTGAGGCAGTCCACCATTACAGAGGCAATTTGTCATTACTGAGGCAGACTGCCATTACAGAGGCAGTTCTAGCTATACTTCCATAAAGAAAACTGCAAGGAGGTTCACACAGCAGCTGGGCAGAGCCCATGGCAGCTCAGCAACGCCTCTGCTGGCAGACTGTGACTAGGCTACCTCCTTGCTGGGCAGGGCATTTCTGCAAAAAGGCAGCAGCATGTCAGGAACTGATAAATAAAGCCTCACCTTCCAAGGATGGAGCACCTGGGAAAAAAGGTGGTTATGAGTTCCACTGCAGCAGACTTAAACGTACTTGCCCAGCAGCTCTGAACAGAACAACGGAGCTCACAGCTCAGGACCTGAGCTCCTATAAGGGTCAGACTGTCTCCTCAAGCAGCTCCCTGACCCCCGTATATCCAGAGACATCTCATAAAGGAGAACTCAGGCTGACATTTGGTGGGTATCCTTCTGGGACTAAGATAACAGAAGAAACTGGCAGAAATCCTTACTGTTCTGCAGCTGCTGCAGGTGATCCCCAGGTAAGCAGGGTCTGGAGTAGACCTCTAGCAGTCCTATAGCAGAGGGGCCTGATTGTTAGAAGGACAACTTAAAAAAAACAGAAAGAAATAACTTCATCATCAACAAAAAGAATGTCCACTCAGAGACCCCATCTGAAAGTCACCAACTACAAAGATGACAGGTGGATAAATCCACAAAGATGGGAAGAAACAAGTGCAAAAATGATGAAAACACCCGAAACCAGAACACATCTCCTCCTCCAAGGGATCACAACTCCTCACCAGCAAGAGAACAAAGCTGGACGGAGAATGAGTCTGATGAATTGACAGAAACAGGCTTCAGAAGGTGGGTAATAACAAACTACTCTGAGCTAAAAGAACATGTTCTAACCCAATGCAAAGAAACTAAGAACGTTGAAAAAAGGTTTGATGAAATGCTAATGGGAATAAACAACTTAGAGAAGAATATAAATGATCTGATGGAGCTGAAAAACACAATACGAGAACTCTGCAAAGCAAATGCAAGTTTCAATAGCCGAATCAACCAAGCAGAAGAAAGGATATCAGAGATTGAAGATCAACTCAATAAAATAAAAAGAGAAGACAAGATTAGAGAAAAAAGATTGGAAAGAAATGAACAGAGACTCCAAGAAATATGGGATTACATGAAAAGACCTAATCTACATTTGATAGGTGTACCTGAATGTGATGGAGAGAATGAATCCAAGCTGGAAAATACTCTTCAGGATATTATCCAGAACTTCCCCAGCCTAGCAAGGCAGGCCAATATTCAAGTTCAGGAAATACAGAGACCACCACAAGGATATTCCTCAAGAAGAGCAACCCCAAGGCACATAATCGTCAGATTAACCAGGGTTGAAATGAAGGAGAAAATGCTAAGGGCAGTCAGAAAGAAAGGTCGCATAACCCACAAAGGGAAGCCCATCAGACTCACAGCAGATCTCTCAGCAGAAACCCTACAAGCCAGAAGAGAGTGGGGGCCAATATTCAACATCCTTAAAGAAAAAAACATTCAACCTAGAATTTCATATCCAGCCAAACTAAGCTTCATAAGCGAAGGAGAAAAATCCTTTACGAACAAGTAATTGCTCAGAGATTTCATCACCACCAGGCATGCCTTACAAGAGCTCCTGAAGAAGCACTAAACATAGAAAGGAACAACCAGTACCAGCCACTCCAAAAACATACCAAATGGTAAAGAGCATCGACACAATGAAGAAACTGTGTCAACTAACGGGCAAAACAACCAGCTAGCATCAAAATGGCAGATCAAATTCACATATAACAATATTAACCTTAAATGTAAATGGGCTAAATGCCCCAATCAAAAGACACAGACTGGCAAATTGGATAAAAAGTCAAAAATCATTGGTGTGTTTTATCCAGGAAACCCATCTCACATGCAACGACAGACATATGCTCAAAATAAAGGGATGGTGGAAGATTTACCAAGCAACTGGAGAGCAAGTAAAAGCAGGAGTTGAAATCCTAGTCTCTGATAAAAGAGACTTTAAACCAACAAAGATTAAAAGAGATAAAGAAGGGCATTACACAACGGTAAAAGGATCAATGCAATAAGGAGAGCTAATGATCCTAAATATATACGCACCTTATACAGGAGCACCCGGGTGCATAAAGCAAGTTCTTAATGACTTACCAAGAGACTCAGGCTCCCACACAATACTGGGAGACTTTAACACTCCACTGTCAATATTAGACAGATCGAGACAGGAAATTAACAAGGATATCCAGGACTTGAACTCAGATCTGGACCAAGCAAACGTAATAGACATCTACAGAACTCTCCATCCCAAACCCACAGAATATACGTTCTTCTCAGCACCACATCACACTTTCTCTAAAACTGACAACATAATTGGAAGTAAATCACTCCTCAGGAAATGTAAAAGAATGTAAATCATAACAAACACTCTCAGACCACAGCACAATCAAATTAGAACTCAGGATTAAGAGACTAACTCAGAACCACACAACTTCATGGAAACTGAACAATTGGCTCTTGAATGTTGACTGGATAAAAAATGAAATGAAGGCAGAAATAAAGATGTTCTTTGAAACCAATGAGAACAAAGATACAACGTACCAGAATTTCTGGGACACATTTAAAGTAGTGTCTAGAGAAAAACTTATAGCAATAAATGTCCAAATGAGAAGCAAGGAAAGATCTAAAATTGACGCCCTATCATCAAAATTGAAAGAGCTAGAGGAGCAAGATCAAAAAAACTCAAAAGCTAGCAGAAGACAAGAAATGACTAAGATCAGAACAGAAGTGAAGGAGACAGAGAAAGAGAAAAACCCTTCAAAAAATCAATAAATCCAGGAGCTGGTTTTCTGAAAAGATCAACAAAATAGACCGCTGGCCAGATTAATAGAAAAGAGAAGAATCAAATAGATGCAATAAAAAAAGATAAAGGGGATATCACCACCGATTCCACAGAAATACAAACTACCATCAGAGATTACCACAAACAACTCTATGCACATAAACCAGTAAACCTGGAAGAAATGGATAAATTCCTGGACACTTGCACCCTCTCAAGCCTAAACCAGGAAGAAGTCGAAACCCTGAATAGACCAATAACAAGAGCTGAAGCAGAGGCAGCAATTAAGCGCCTACCACCTAAAAAAAGCCCAGGTCCAGATGGGTTCACGGCCGAATTCTACCAGACATACAAAGAGGAGCTGGTAACACTGCTTCTGAAACTATTTCAAATAATCCAAAAAGAGGGAATCCTTCACAAATCATAAGACCAACATCATCCTGATATCAAAACCTCACAGAGATACAACTAAAAAAGAAAATTTCAGGCCAATATCCATGATGAACATGAATGCAAAAATCTTCAATAAAATACTGACAAACTCATTGCAACAGCACATTAAAAAGCTTATCCATCATGATCAAGTAGGCTTCATCCCAGGGATGCAAGGCTGGTTCAACATACACAAGTCTATAAACGTAATTCACCACATAAACAGAACCAAAGACAAAAACCACATGATTACCTCAATATGCAGAGAAGGCCTTTGACAAAATTCAACAGCCCTTTATGCTAAAAACTCTCAATAAACTAGGTATCGGCGGAAAGTATCTCAAAATAATAAAAGCTATTTACGACAAACTCACAGCCAATACCATACTGAATGGGCAAAAACTAGCATTCCCTTTGAAATCTGGCACCAGACAAGGATGCCCTCTCTTACCACTCCTATTCAATACAGTATTGGAAGTTGTAGCTAGAGCAATCAGGCAAGAAAAAGAAATAAAGGGCATTCAATTAGGAAAGGAGGAAGTCAAATCGTCTCTGTTTGCAAATGACATGATTGTATATTTAGAAGACCCCATCGTCTCAGTCCAAAATCTCCTGAAACTGATAAGCGACTTCAGCAAAGTCTCAGGGTACAAAATCCATGTGCAGAAATCACAAGCATTCCTATACAGCAATAACAGACTGAAAGAGAGCCAAATCAAGGAGGGACTCTCATTCATAATTGCTACAAAGAGAATAAAATACCTAGGAACACAACTAACAAGGAACGTAAAAGACCTCTTCAAGAAGAACTACAAACCACTGCTCAAGGAAATAAGAGAGGACACAAACAGATGGAAAAACATTCCATTCTTGTGGTTAGGAAGAACCAATATTGTGAAAATGGCCATACTGCCCAAAGTAATTTATAGATTCAATGCTATCCCTATCAAGCTACCTATGACCCTCTTCACAGAGGTGGTTTAAGGAAAAAAACCACCTACAACTTCATATGGAACCAAAAGAGAGCCTGCATAGCCAAGACAATCCTAAGCAAAAAGAACAAAGCTGGAGGAATCATGCTACCAGACTTCAAACTATACTACAAGGCTATAGTAATAAAAATAGCATGGTACTGGTACCAAAACAGAGATACAGACCAATGGAACAGAATAGAGACATCAGAAGTAACGCCACACATCTACAACCATCTGATCTTTGACAAACCTGACAAAAACAAGCAATGGGGAAAGGATTCCCTGTTTAATACATGGTGTTGGGAAAACTGGCTAGCCATGTGCACAAAGCAGAAACTGGACCCCTTCCTGACCCTTACGCTAAAATTAACTCCAGATGGATTAAAGACTTAAACATAAGACCTAACACCATAAAAACCCTAGAAGAAAATCTAGGCAAAACCATTCAGGACATACGCATAGGCAAGGACTTCATGACCAAAACACAAAAAGCACTGGCAACAAAAGCCAAAATAGACAAATGGGATCTAATTAAACTCCAGAGCTTCTGCACAGCAAAAGAAACAATTAGAGCAAACTGGCATCCAACAGAATGGGAAAAAATTTTTGCAATCTACCCATCTGACAAAGGGCTAATATCCAGAATCTACAAAGAAATAAAACAGATTTACAAGAAAAAACAAACCTATTCAAAAGTGGGGGAAGGATAAACAGATACTTTACAAAAGACACATATGAGTCCAACAAACATATGAAAAAATGCTCATCAACACTGGTCATTAGAGAAATGCAAATCAAAACCACACTGAGATACCATCTCACACCAGTTAGAATGGCGATCATTAAAAAAATCTGGAGACAACAGATGGTGGAGAGGATGTGGAGAAATAGGAACACTTTTACACTGTTGGTGGAAGTGTAAATTAGTTCAACCATTGTGGAAGACAGTGTGGTGATTCCTCAAGGACCTAGAAATAGAAATTCCATTTAACCCAGCAATCCCATTACTGTGTGTATATCCAAAGGATTTAAATCGTTCTATTATAAGGACACATGCACACGTATGTTATTGTGGCACTGTTTACAATAGCAAAGACCTGGAACCAACCCACATGCCCATCGCCGATAGACTGGACAAGGAAAATGTGGCACATATACACCATGGAATATTATGCAGCCATAAAAAAAGAAGAGTTTGTGTCCTTTGTAGGGACATGAATAAATCTGGAAACCATAATTCTCAGCAAACTGACACAAGAACAGAAAATCAAACACTGCATATTCTCACTCATAGGCGGGTGCTGAACAATGAGAACACAAGGACACAGGGAGGGAAGCATCACACACTGGGATCTGTTAGGGGAAATAGGGGAGGGACAGTGTGGGGTAGGGAGGTTGGGGAAGGATAACATGAGGAGGGGAGAAATGCCAGATATAGGTGATGGGGGGATGGAGGCAGCAAACCACATTGCCATGTATGTACCTATGCAATAATCCTGCATGTTCTACACATATACCCCAGAACCTAAGTGCAATAAAAAAAAACTTTTAAAAAATTTGAATTATTGTATGACCTTAAGATTCTTCCATGAAAAGGATTACTCTGAAGTTAAAAAAAAAATTATTTTAAATAAAAGTCTTTCAATGCTAACAGAGGAACAAACGTGAGGTTCACTTGCGGCATCGTAAACCAGGCCTGCTGGCAGCCCAGCCGCTGCGTGCTCTCAGCATGTTCTCTGTGGGTTTCCTGTGTGACTGCATGGAGAGCCAGGCCTGTCGTCACAGGCACTGCTGTCAAAAATCCTGAGCCAGGCCCTGGCAAAATGAAACGAAAAGGATGACCCCACAGAAACAGACACAGGAGTCACACACATGCTATCATGTCTCCCCAGCAGAACCCTCCAGCAGAATTAACTCTTCCACTAGGAAGGTGGGAATTTAGTTGTTACTTTTCTGTTCAAACACTTCTGAGGACCAAGAGAACAAACAGTTGGAAACTTACGTTTGATTAGAATTTCTAATGCGAAAACAATTTCTGAAATATTGTACAGCAGTGCCCCTTATCCCTAGCTTCACTTTCTGTGGTTTTGGTTACTTGTGGGATTTGGTTACTTCTGTTCATTTGGTTACTTACTGAAGTCCAGAAAGATTAAATGAGAAATCACAGAAACAACTTGTTAAGTTTTAACTTGTTTGCCATTATGAGTAGTGTGATGAGACCGTGTGCCTCCCATGCTGGCATGCTGGGACAAGAATCGGTCCCTCATTCAGCTTCTCTGCTTGCCACTGTGAGTAGCGTAAGGAGACTGAGTGCCTCCTGTGCTGTCATGCCTGGGACATGAATCAGACCCTCATCCAGCTTCTCTGCCCATTAGTCACTTAGGTCTTGGTTATCAGATAGCAAGAAGGGTGATTACAGTACGACATTTTGAGAGAGACCACATTCACATAATTTTTATTAGTTATTGATCGCTGTTAATCTTGTATAGTTCCTTATTAAACTTTACCATAGAACATACATAGAGAAAAAAAAACACGTGTATATGTATGTAGGGTTCCATACTATCCACAGTCTCAGGCGTCCACTGAGGGTCCTGGGACTCATCCCCCGCAGATAAGGGAGGCTACTGTATGGCATTTTCTGACTTTTTAATAACATGAGGCAACTCCTCATAATCTATTGTAGTTAAAAAAAAAAGCAGAATATAACAGATTCCCATTTATTGTAAAATGAAATTAGCTAGGCATCATATATATGAAAGATTAGAACAAAATACAATGATGTTTTGGGCTACAGAATCAGGCACAAAAAGGAAAGAAGCCAACAAAAGCTCTTCTGCACGACGGGAGGGAGAAGCCACTGAAAATGGCATCTTTCCTTCTTAACACAAGCGAGGCCTGGCTCCCACAGGCATGGTCTCCTTGCAGCTACAATGCAGAGGAGGGTGCTGGCAGGGCTCTGCATCCATGTGTACCTCTTTTTCTCTCCACACTCTTCCTGGAGGAAGGAAACGTGTCTTGAAACCAAGTTAACACAGCACCAGGTCAGCAGGATTCCATATCTGAGTTCTGTTTATTTTGGTACTTGACATGGAAGATTTGCGTTATACAGACAGACACGAAACTGATTTCTTCTGGAGATGCAAGTGATGAACTTACTAGGAGGACAGCTAGTATCTTCTCCACTGGTCATGCTCATACTGTCTGCTTCCTGCAGTGCACGGACATGAAAACCAAAAGAATTAAATCTCTCAATATACAAACGAGAACACTGCACATTTCTAAGTATGAACAAAGATGCTGAGCTGTATTTGGAGGACAGAGCTCTCTCCTCTTTACAGTTGTGGCCACATGCCATTAAAACTGTGTTCCATAATTATTCCATTAAAGTGGAAGCAATTAATTAAGAGGTTAGTGGAAAGAAACAATGTCAAAGTCGTTCCTCTTCACACCAGCTCCATCCATCTGCGTGATTTCCAGGCATTTACTATTGCTGACGACTTATGGAAATGGAAATTCACATGCAGATGGCTCACCGGATGTTCTGCCAAGCACAGAAAAGCTCACGTGCAGCTCTTTCTGTGGCTGGCCCAGGGCCTCCCTTTCCCAGCCACAGCCTGGGTGGCTACTTTCTGCCTTTCTGATAGACAGAGAATGTTGGGAAGAAAAGACTCAGGGCTGAACCCCCCTACTAGCAGTAAAAAGGGTGACAGTTTTGCACATTTTAAAAATAACACTTTTCTTCCAATGTTCCCTGCTCTGAGTTTTCTTCTTGTGTATGACGGCATACGGCTTTCACTTGCAGTGACTGTGGACGGTCTCCACACCTCTCCTCTGGCCCACTCCTGCCCTGGGCAGCCTGAGTCCCTCATGCCCCCAACGGTGTGGGCTCTGGCAGGAGGTGTGAAAGGAGAGGGTTACAGCCAGAGTGAGGTTTCCAGATCCCTGTCACCTCTGCCCCCACCCTTGTTATCACAGATGATCACAGGCAGTTTTATAGCAGGCCTCCTACAGAATCACCACAGAGAAGTGACAATCTGGAAAATCACAGGCAAATTGTAGCTATGGACTGTGGAATTTAACACACCATCTCTTGCCAGCTGGGCTGGGCAACAGCAAGGAAGAGGTTAAAGCCTTCTCACTTGCGCAGCCTTTGTTCTGGGGCAGCTGCCTGCCCTGAGCTCTGAGGCCTTTGAAGTGGACCAGAGAGTTCAGGCCAGGCTCCCCAGGAGCCCCTACCTGTCTACACACTGAGGCTCCAGAAACTTGACAACTTTTTGGCAGTGACTGAATACTTTGATTATGAGGCATTTTTAGTTTTTTTTTTTTTTTACCAACACATGGAATTTTACCTATTAATTGCCCTGGAAATAGTGACAACTTTCTATTTGAACTACTTTAACATCTCCAAGAAATAACCAAAAGAGGAGTTGAAGGTAGGCAAAACCCAAGAAATGTGCTGTCTCAAATTCAGTTACAGTAATGAAAACCAAAAAGTGGGTTACTTGGTCTGAAAAATACATTCCAGTCCTGATGAGAGCAGTGTGTGCAAGTATGTATAACACACACTTTATACTGGAATCTCTGAAATTAGAGTACACACAGGCACCACTAACACCATTTTTGTAACTGCTTCTGCCCATAAGGCAGAATGCAAATGGAAGATGCCACCCTTGCTTATGTCTTGCAAGAACCATTTAATTTCTCCCCCTCATTCCTAAACTCTTAAATCTGACGCTAACTCAGCATTTCACATCTCGATTTTGCCTTTAACCTGAGAGTCTCCTAGAGCTATTTTCCGGCTCCAAAAGCCACATACATTACCATTCTTAGACTTCTGTGTTACTACTATGATCCTACTCCAACAAAGTAGGGATCTTCTTCAAAGACCTATTTATGAAACTAGGGCACAGCCTGTAAGTGGTGTTAGGCTGCAGCTGCTGAGGTCATTACGGTTTTATTGTTTCTAAGTGACCAGAACAGAAGTGGTAAAACATGCTCCTCTAGGCCTTGCACCCAGACTGACAAACATTCTTTAGAGTTCCAAACAGGTCCTGAAATTCAAAGCGGTTCTGTAGGTAGTGAGAAGGGAACCCTCCACCTGGAGTTCACGCCCCATAGCCCAACTGTCTCCTCCTTCCTGGAGAGCTGCTTCTCTGATGATGTGGGCTCTGCAGAGCCTGGGAAAGCTCACTTTACTTTACAGTGACTTAGGAACGAGGTGGGAGAGACAGGTGCAGAGCTGCTCTCCCAGTCTCACATCCTTTACTCAGCAGGGCCAGTGGTGCCCGCAATTCCTCTGTGCCACTGCCCACATCTCCTCCGTGCTCCTTTCTGGGCCAGGAAGAGTTACGAATTCATTTGGTTCCTTGGCTTTTTATTTATATTTGCCAATGACATCCTAAAGAAATGTCAGAAATGAAACTTGTGCTAAAGTGGTACTTACAGATGTGCATATGGGATTTAAAAGCAGATTACTGGGCATGCTATGGAAAGCCTGGCAAAACGCAGAGTCTAGGGAGAGTCCCTGCCGCCCCCACAGCCTTGTGGACCAGCTCAGGAATCTACAGGAAACAAATATTAAATCAAGACAAGAGGGCACACATACCAGGGGCCTTCACCGGCCAAGCCTGTCTCCATCCTGGGACATGTGCACCACCCTCAGCAATGGGAACGTGGCAAAGATGAAAATGAGGGATTGAAGCATGGGATATGCAGGGTGCAGGGGCCACAGAGCCCAGAGCACAGGGAGTCCTGAGGGAGGCTGGCATGTTCCAGGTAGAGAGAAGAGTGTGTCTCTGGGGAGGACTACGGCCACTCATGCGTCCAAACCCAGACACCCAGGCTGCAGAGGCAACCCGGGTTGCTTAATACAGTAACCTTTTTCTGAAATGCTTGGAAACAGAAGTGCTTCAGGTTTCAGATTTTTTCAGATTTCAGAATATCTGCATTATACTTACTGGGGTTCAGCAACCCTAATCTGAATATCTGAAATTTAAAAATGCTTCAAGGAGCATTTCCTTTGAGCGTCCTGTTGATGAGCAGATGTTCTGGACTCTGGAGCATTCTGGATTTCAGATACAGGATGCTCACCCTGTATGGACTTCCTGGTTCCTATCAACAGCTTACACTATTAGAGGCAGGAAAGAACAAGAAACAAGTGCCCCTGGAGATTCCAGTGGTGCCTGTCCTGGTCCTGCAGGGGACGGCCTTCACTTGCTCCCTCCCTCCCTCCCTGCTCGCTGGCCCTTTCTTTCAGCTTCTGTCCTCGGAGCCTCTCTTCTTTGACCAGCTTCTGGACTGCCTCCCTCTCCGGCTCAGTCCTGGTGGGACACTGCCTCTACCTGTCTCTCGCCAGCCCCCCAACGTCCCGTCACCCCCAAACCTGTGTCCATCTCAGGGCTCTCTCCTCACCTACACAACCAGAAGCTGCATGCCACTTAGAGATCCCTGGGGCTCAGCTCAGCCTGCCCCAAGGAGCTGCAACCCAGGCAGGATGAGGGCACCATGGCAGCATCTGGGCTTCTGGCAAGGCCAAGAGTGACTGGGAGGAGCCTGTTACCAGCTGAGGGGTCTGCTGTGGAGGCACACACACACTCCAAGAGTGAGATTCCCTGTCCCGCAGAGACCCAGGGCTGACAATGCCTATCTTCCATTCTACGGAAAGTCATTCTGCTGTTTTAATTTGCACGGGGAGGAGAAATTTCTGGATACTGTTCTCTGCTAACGGAATTGGAAGAAACCTGTTTCCTGTTAATCCAAGGAATAAGGGTTTTCCTGGTCTACTTTAAAGATGCTCGTGTGGTCTCTGTTATTACACTAAAGACAGGAAGAAGCAATATGCACGGCATCTGTCCTGGCACATGACCTGAGGGCCGTACTCTGGGGTAGCCTGGAGAAGCAGACGGCTCCGCTCTTGCCAGGCCGCACCTGCAGGCTTTGGTGCTGTAAGAACAGTGATATTGAAGTAGAATTGACATTACTTTATTTTTAACAGAAAAGACTATTTAGCAAAACAGTTTGACATAAATGTTAAGAGAAATGTTAGAATTAACATCAGGAAAAGAAATACTTCATTTTGGAAGTGGCTACCATGACCTCTGCCCGGATGCTGGCTCTGTGGAGGTGCCGTACCTGCAGCTGATCAGGCCACACTCGATCAGAGGCAGGAGCAGCCCAGCGGTCCCGTGATACCCTCTGGGCAGGCCACTGGGAAGAGGCAAAACCAGGGCTTGACACAAAGTCAGCCTGTCTGAAGCTATCACAGCAGGCTGCCTCTGGAGGAAAGTGAAAGTAGAAAAGCATGTGGCTCTGACCATTCTCAGAGGGGTCAGTACCAAACAGGTCCCATGCCACCTTGCCTCTAAGATCAAGGCAGGGCTGGGCATGCTCTTGATGCTACATCTGTAAGTGACATAGTGCTACCTTTCTTTCTCACTCTGAAGTGTTACACTTTAAAGTGTCCATCTGAGGGCTCTGGTCATGGTTTACTCCAATAGACTGCAGTACTGTCTAAGTGAAAAGCAATCTCAAGTATCCTGGCAAAAATGGAAGGTCTTTTGCCCTGATCTCAGCTGGATGGTTTAGTTCGTGATGCGTGGAAGCGACCCTCGTGTTGACACTGTAGCAGAGACCATGAGAGGACGGATGTACATGTCCAGTGGGGCCATCAGGAAGCTCCAAATGACAGTGGGTCCATGACTTGCTGGGGTAGAGTTTCTGCAGGTTAAGCTCATTCAAGGAAACATCTCGAGCAAATGTAAATCTAAATTTATGAAGCTCTCTCTCAAGGATGGGCATTTCAAAAATATTCACCATCAATTCTGATCTACACTGAACAAGACGGTGGACTGGCAGCGTCTGCTGACTGCACAGACCCAAGAGGAAAGGACACAGTACTCAACAGACGTGTGGCCCTGCAGCCTCCATGCAAACTCCACCTGAGACAGACCCCAAAGGTCAACTGCATTCACTCAAGACCTGCTGTGCTGTAGGGAATGAGAGCAGCCTGGGAAGTCTCTACACATTTTGGACATTGCCAAAGTCACAAATAACAGAAATTAAAGGTTCATCTAGATTTTAAGGGATTAAATTATAAACACTAGGTAATTTCAAACTGTATGAAGTTTGGATCTCAAACTATAAGGAATTTGAGCTCAAATACTGATGTGATGTTCTCTATGTATTTAAATTTAGCATAATACACACATGAAAACAGATACCTTTACAACATGTGTAAAAAACAAGGGGTTGCGGGGCTATTTCCTACTTCATACTATAATCCAAGCCGTGGAAAATACCAGAATGCTACTACCTGAACACAGCTATTGGTGAAACAGTATAACCTGTCGTTTTTTCATGAGAACAATGGACTTTCCACATGTAAATTTTACAAGCACCTTCTAGCTAGTAAATTACAAAAATTGGATCTTGAGCAGAATGAACTGACAGAAAATGAATAAAGTGGCCAGAAGCAGACAGGGCTAGCATCAATCATGAAAATTATTTGTCTTTATTTCACTAAATGATAAAAATTAGATATAGTGATATGTTTATTTACTATAAATATACAACCTGTTTTTGAAACAGAGGAAGGCAGTTATCAGCAAAAGCACAAGGTGAGAGGCAGCGCCATGCAGGTGGCCCAGCAGAGTGACCATCAGCCTTCTTACCTGGTCCCTGGTCTCGCCACGGCTGTCCCTGACCAGAACGGCTATACCCAGAGCCCGTCCTGTGGGAGCCAGAGCCCTGTCTTCCCCACCTCCCTGTGGGAACACATGGTCAGAGGATTAGCAAGTTCTCAAACGTCTTAACCCAAATGACACATCATGTAAGAGTGTGGCAAGGCGGCGCCAGGCCAGCAGTTTTCCTGTACTTAAGTGAGGAAGGCTCATGAAAAAATGCAAATTTAAGGACTGCATCCCCAGAGAACCAGGCTCAGGAGTGGCGTCACAGATCTGTGTATTAAACTCTAACCCCAGGAGAATCTGGCATTGGCGGCGAGAGGGCAAACTCTGCAAACAAAGAGTTGAGCAGCCCAACCACTCCTCTTCTCTGGGACCCCAATGGACCTCCACAGGCCGTGGTGCCCGTGACCAAGCCCATTCCTCTGGCGTCCTGGGTGAGGGATCAAGCAGCACTTCTGGGACTTGCGAGCTTCTCCCCATTCTCCACAAACTTCATTCACACACACTTTGTGTGCTTTAAAATTTCCGTTAATTCCCAGTCCCTGATACCTTGTCCTGCTTGTCTCCACTAGAAGGCCTAATAGAAATTCATGTGATCTTTTAAAGGTATCCTGATAGTCCATGGCGCTCCGAACAGAGAATAGGCTCTCTTGCGGTGGAAGACCCTGTGGTGCTCGTGCCCTAAGTTACGTGCTACGTGGGAA
The DNA here is from genome assembly GCA_004027835.1 of Alouatta palliata. Classification (NCBI taxonomy): domain Eukaryota; kingdom Metazoa; phylum Chordata; class Mammalia; order Primates; family Atelidae; genus Alouatta; species Alouatta palliata. The sequence goes on along the minus strand of PVKV010022223.1, from coordinate 13,672 downwards.
AGCAGAACGCAAAACTGCATGGAGTCAACTCAGAACGAGATCCACACACAGAAACCTCGGCACAAGTCCACCCTTGTTATCTTTATGTGACAGAATTTCCTTTACACTTAATTTTTCTAATATATTTTTATTATAAGAAAAAATAAACCTAAACTCTTGTCAAATAAACAAACACTACCTAAGCAGACCCTCTTCTGGAGAACCCTAGAAAGGAGGTTACATACCTAGAGAAAGAGTTCTTAATTATTTAATAAGTCAGTGCTTTCCGAGAAATTTTCCTATTAGGACCGAAATTTAAACCATTGTGTAGAGATCTATCATTTTCTTTTTCTTTTCTATTCTTTTTTTTTTTTTTTGAGATAGAGTCTCGCTCTGTCATCCAAGCTGGGATGCGGGCACGATCTCAGCTCACTGAAACCTCCACCTCCCAGATTCAAGTGATCCTCCTTCCTCAGCCTACTGAGTAGCTCGGATTACAGGCATGCACCACCATGCCCAACTAATTTTTGTATTTTTAGTAAAGACAGGGTTTCACCATGTGGTCCAGGCTGGTCTTGAACTCTTGATCTCAAGTGATCCGCCTGTCTTGGCCTCCCAAAGTGCTGGTATTACAGGCGTAAGCTACCACACTCAGCCTTATCATTTAAACTCTATTCTTTTCATCCAACTGTATCAGCCTCTTCTTAGAATTCATTTATCAACAAAATGTGGGAAGCAGTTAGGGTCTACGCTTGTGGGGCGTCTCAAAGCACCTGGCCCTTTCCCACCTGCATGGTGCGAGCCCCAGTGGACTCGGCCAGTGATGCGTCTGTTCTCCTTCATGCAGGCCTTGCAGATGACTGCCTTCAGGTTGTGGAATTTGGTGAGCCGAGATCTCTGCAAACAGACCAGACCCAAATGAGATGTAACGGGCCAGATGTGGCTGGAAGGAAGCTTATGGGACACCCTCCCATGCTGTTCCCAAGGCTAGGCAGCAATGGTAGCTGCACCCTGCTCCCAGGAGTGAACTGCAGTACAGTTCTCCTTCAGCATGATCACATCGCAAGAGGTTCTTAGAGAACACATTCTCCCGCATCCCCCAGAAAAATAACACCAATCAGCTTCCGTAGGTTAAACAATCATTTCTAAAAAGAATCTTTAAGTACTATTACGACAATTTAGGTGATTACCACACAATCTTACCTTTAAAAAGTATTTGTATTTAATATATCTTAATCTTTCAATTCTTAGTTATAAGAACATTCAGCAGAAAAGCCATGGTCAAAAAAACACAAACAACAACAAGAAAACCCAAAAAAATAGCAGATCAAGAAACGGAACATGGAACATTCAACCTTTCCTTCAAGCTTCCTGTTTTATTACTGAATATTGTATCCTTTAAGTTTTTTTTTTTTTTTTTTTTTTTTTTAACTAGAACCTATAATCACTTGGAACTTGGTCAAGAAACTGAAAAAAGAAAGGAAAAGATCCATGATGGATGATTTATAGGCTGTGGTCCAATAAGGCTACTTTACCTTTCATTTCTATAGTCTACCTTCCAATACTTATTGGCTTATTAGACGCATATTTCTCCTGTTATTCTGCTTTTGCTCTCTACAAAATTCAGCTGCTTCTAAGTTCTAAATACTTACAGTGCCATGCCATGCTGGAATGTGTGTGTGTGTGTGTGTGTGTGTGTGTGTGTGTGTATGTGAGAAACAGTGATGGCAACACATTACCAAATGTGTTCTCTCTGCTATGAAAGCTTGGAGTGCTCTACTGCGACAGACCGGTGTGCTCTCTCACGGATCACACTGCTTTTCACATCCCTGTGGGTATTAAAACACATTCCAAATGAGCTTGGCTTGAGGCCTTATTTGGAAATCTTCCAGGAGTCATGTAGCAACTTTATTTATAAAGCTGGACAGCAGCCAGCGTCCCCAACTAAACTGGCAGCCTTTGGGGAGTATTTTCAAGTAATAAACCGTAACTACACCTATCAGATGAGTCTGATATTTGTGGAGGCACTTCTGCAGGGAGTGTTAGTTCTTTATTAAAAAAGGGAGGGGGGCTGGTCACGGTGGCTCACGCGTGTAATCCCAGCACTTTGGGAGGCTGAGGGAGGTGGATCACTTGAGCCCAGGAGGTCCTGGGCAACACGGAAAAACCTCATCTCTATTGAAAACACAAAAATTAGCCAGGCATGGTGGTGCAAACCTGCGGTCCCAGTTACTCAGAAGGCTGAGGAGGGAGGACCACTCCAGTGCTGGAGGTGGAAGTTTGCCGTCAGCAGAGATAGCACCATCACACTCCAGGCTGGACAACACAGCAAGACCCTGTCTCAAAAAAAATGTACATGTATTTTGTGTGTGTGTGTGTGTGTTTATGTGAGAGAGAGAGATGGGGAGAAGAGTAAAAAGCACTTCAAAAATTAAAAATGAGTCAGACTAGGTGTGATGCTGCTTGCCCTACCTAAGTGTTAACTTGGGAAGTCCGGAACCCTATTTAAGAATTTTGGCAGAAGCTACAGGGTAAGCACTCCTTATCTGAAAATCCAAAATCTAAAACTTTTTGAGCACCAACATGATGCCACAAGTGGAAAATTCCACACCTGATCTCGTGATAGATGCAGTCAAAACACTGTTCCATGCACAACGGCACTAAAAATACGGTATAAAATTACCTTCAGGCTGTATATAAGGTGTATATGACACATACATGAATTCTGTGTTTACACTTGGGTCTCATCCCCGGGCTATCTCATGATGTCGGTCCAGTTGACCTTTGAACAACATGGGTTTGAACTGCATAGATCCACTAACATGGGCATTTTCTTTGGGCTCTGCCACACCTGAGGCAGCAAGCCCCACCCTCTTCCTCCTCCTCCTCAGCCCACTCAATGTGGTGATGATCACCTCCATTTAATGAACAGGAAATATAGTTCTCTCCTTATGACTTTCTTAATCGCATTTTCTTTTCTCCAGCTTACTTCATTGTCAGAATACAGTATATAATACACATATAACATAAATGATGTGTTAATTGACTGCTTATGTTATTGGTTAAGGCTTCTGGTCAACAGTAGGCTCTTCGTAGTAAAATTTTGAGGGGAGTCAAAAATTACATGGAGGCTTTCCACTGCACGAGGGTTTGGAGCCCTTAACCCTTGCCTTGTTCAAGGGTCAACTGTATATGCAAACGTTCCAAAATTCCAAAAGCATTCAAACTCCAAAACACTTCTGGTCCTAAGAATTTCAGATAAAGGGTATTCAGCCTGTATTAGTTATGCTGACACTGAAGCCTAACGCTTCAAATCATGTGTTCCTGGTTTAACAGAATAATGGAATCCTTTATTTGGCAAGCATTAAATCTGAAAAACGCAATAGTCGACTTTATGTTATTTGTGTAGGCTGGAACTACAGGGATGTTTCTGGTGAAAGGTAGGCATCTGCGAACTCACATTTTGTTCTAAAAGAACCTCCACAGCATAACCCTTTTCAGATTGCAGGTACTTCTGATGAAAAAGCTTCCCGTCAAATACATTCCAAGGCATGAAGTCACTCATTTTCCAGGGGAAGCCACACGCGCTGTTAACTAGAACCAGAGTAGTGAGGCCACGGACGAGAAGGGAGCCCAGCTGCACGGCTCTGGAGTTGATGTAATCAGGCTGCGAAGACCAGAACACACACCAAAAATGTAAGACAGGAGTCACACATGCAAGAAACAGACACCTGTGTGAATCTCAGCACTGCAAAGTTACTCTGCTCAGAATGGATGCTCGCTCAGTAACTGGACAGCATCACCACGGCTGTATCTGCAAAGCTGAGCTTCGCCAGCTCTACTGATTACAGAGGCCTTGGAAACAACCTCAGCTGACAGAAATGAGGATGCCTCTTCAGTACGAGTGTGCTTTCATCCATCCATCCATCCATTCAAACCTCAGACACTTATTCAGCCTGCTCCACACACACAGGCAGTGAGCACAGTGTCTCCTGCCTCCTAGGAACCACTGTGCTCAGAACAGAAATGGTGAAAACTGTGTCCACTAGGAAAAAGCTCATATGATCATTCACTCTGGTTGCCTATTCTTTCCTGAACAACTTTCTTCAAAGGCAAAGGGACAAACAGGGAAGCCAAGAGAGTACCATTTTAGTTACCATTAAGTTTACTGCATTTAAAAAATCGTAATTGTTGTAAATTATGAGTATTTGTTATTAAAGATCTAATTTTAAATGAACACTTACCATTTAAGAACAAAATGGCTTACATATCTCACTAGGTTGGTAGGCTGATAATCTTTGCAAATTAAGATCATACCAGTATGATCTTAAAGAAATACTTCTTTTCTCTGTCAAATTTTCCTGGATGTCCAACATTCTGACTGTTCTCAAACAGGGAAGCTGTCCTAAGATGCTATACAGGGGTTCCTGCATTTAGCGAGAATGCTGCATGAGATACTCTCTACCTCCCGGCCTATGCTGTCCCCATGCAAGGTGATACTGAGTGGATTCTGACTAACAAGACATGTATATCTAGAAGACCCCATCGTCTCAGCCCCAAATCTCCTGAAACTGATAAGCAACTTCAGCAAAGTCTCAGGATACAAAATCAATGTGCAAAAATCACAAGCATTCCTGTACACCAATAACAGACTTAAAGAGAGCCAAATTAAGAACGAACTCCCATTTACAGTTGTTACAAAAAGAATAAAATACCTAGGAATACAACAAAGGAGGTAAAAGATCTCAAAGAGAACTACAAACCACTGCTCAAGGAAATAAGAGAGGACACAAACAGATGGAAAAACATTCCATGCTCATGGTTAGGAAGAATCAATATGTGAAAACGGCTATACTGCCCGAAGTAATTTATAGATTCAATGCTATCCCTGTATCAAGCTACCTATGACCCTCTTCACAGAGGTGGTTTAAGGAAAAAAACCACCTTAAACTTCATACAGAACCAAAAGAGAGCCTGCATAGCCAAGACAATCCTAAACAAAAAGAGCGAAGCTGGAGGCATCACGCTACCTGACTTCAAACTATACTACAAGGCTACAGTAATCAAAACAGCATGGTAGTGGTACCAAAACAGAGATACAGACCAATGGAACAGAACAGAGGGCTTGGAAGCAATGCCACACATCTATAACCATCTGATCTTTGACAAACCTGAAAAAAACAAGCAATGGGGAAAGGATTCCCTGTTTAATAAATGGTGTTGGGAAAACTGGCTAGCCATATGCAGGAAGCTGAAACTGGACCCTTTCCTTATACCTTATACAAAAATTAACTCCAGATGGATTAAAGATTTAAATAAACCCTAGAAGAAAACCTAGGCAAAACCATTCAGGACATAGGCACAGGCAAAAACTTCATGACTAAAACACTAAAAGCAATGGCAACAAAAGCCAAAATAGACAAATGGAACCGAATTAAACTTAAGAGCTTCTGCACAGCAAAAGAAACAGTCATTAGAGTGAATCAGCAACCAACAGAATGGGAAAAAATTTTTGCAATCTACCCATCTGACAAAGGGCTAATATCCAGAATCTACAAAGAAATAAAACAGTTTTACAAGAAAAAAACAAACCCATTCAAAAGTGGGCGAATGATATGAACAGACACTTTTCAAAAGAAGACAAATATGTGGCCACAAACATATGAAAAAATGCTCATCATCACTGGTCATTAGAGAAATGCAAATCAAAATCACATTGAGATACCATCTCATGCCAGTTAGAATGGTGATCATTAAAAAATCTGGAGACAACAGATGCTAGAGAGGATGTGGAGAAATAGGAACACTTTTACGCTGTTGGTAGGAGCGTAAATTAGTTCAACCATTGTGGAAGACAGTGTGGGGACTCCTCGAAGATCTACAAATAGAAATGTCATTTGACCCAGCAATCCCATTGCTTTTTGAACTGTAATCTAGTCAATTTTGGTAAATTTTCCATATGCACTTGAAAAGTGTTCACTCTGTAGCTTTTGGGCGCAGTATATCTACATGTCCGTTAGAATGAGTTTGTTCACTGTGTTCGAAAATTCGAATCCACAATAACCTTCTGCCTGTTTGTCCTATCAGCTCTCGAGAGAGGTGTTAAAGCAGCCTCCATAGAAGACTTCTGGAGAGGGCAGGCTTCACTGGCCCCGTACAGTCTGTTAGATGTACTTTTTAAAACCAACTCTTTAAAAACCCCAAAAAGCATTCTTAGCTCACAGACACACATGAAAGCATTCTGTGGACCCCTGTGCTCACATGTCCCACAGTGATTACAGATGTATCTGTTTCATTTTTCAGTTCTGTCAGTTTTCATCTGATGTATTTGGAAGCTGTGCATACTAACTTACAGATGTAGGGAATCCTGAAACAATCCTGGTAGGCTGACCTTTCTTATCAACGTCCCTTCTTCCTCTCATGACTGTTTCTACCTGAAGTCCACTTCTGATGCAGGCACATCAGTTTTTTTGGGTTAGCAGTTGCATGGAACAGCTTTATTCTGTCCTAAAACTTTCAATTTCCCATGGTCCTGAGACCTTAGGTATCTGGTTGGTGATTCTTTTTGCTTTTTTTTACTTTTTATTTTGAAATGACTACAGAGTCACAGGAATTGACAAAGATAGGATGGGGGCACTATGCACCCTTCACCAATGGTAACATCTGACATAATATAGCACAATATCCAAACCAGGAAGCTAGTATCAATGCCATCCGCAAACCTTATTCAGGTTCTATGCACTTTCAAAACCTGGTGGGTTTGTGTCACCCCTGCCACCACCATCAAGACACAAAACTGTCTCTTCACATAAGATCTCCCTTGCGCTGTCCCTAATCCTAGCAACTGGTAATCTGTTATCCACCTCTTTATCCTGTCATTTTGAGCATGTAACAAAAATACAATCATGTAATATGTGACCTTTTGGGATTGGCTTTTTCACTCCGTGCAATTCCCATGAGATCCACTCAGCCACTCATCCCTCTTTATTGCAGAGTTGTGTTCCACGGCATGGATGTGCCAGCCTGTTAAACACTCGTCCATTTAAAGACATCTGGGTTGTGTCCAACCTGTGCTATTACTAATACAGCTGCTATGAATATTCACACACAGGTTTTTGAATGAACCTAAGTTTTCATTTCTCTGGGATAAATGCCCAGGAGTGTGATTGCTAGTTCATATGTAAGTGCATTTTTAGTTTTTTAAGAAACTGCCAAAACTGTTTTCCAGAGTGACTGACACCAGCCATGAAAGAGGCTAGTTAGTGTATGAGGATCGCATCCTCGCCAGAATTTGGTGGTGTCACTATTTTATTTTGAATTTTAGCTGCTCTAATCCATGTGTAGTGATAGCACACTGTGGTTTTAATTTGCATTTCCCTAATGGTTAATTATGTTGAAAAACTTGTCATGTACTTATTTACCATCTGAAAGTCTTTGGTAAAATGTCTATGTTTTTTTGTCTACTTTCTAACTGGATTGTTTTTACTGTTGAGTTCTCAGATTCTTTGTATTTTCTAGATAGAAGATCTCTGTCAGATAAGTGGTTCGCAAATATTTTCTCCCAGACAGTAGCTTGTCTTTTCCTTATCCTAACAGAGCAACATTTAAATTTTGAATTAAAAATGAATGTAAAATGTTTGACTTAAAAATGTTTCCAATTTGTCAATTTTTCCTTTTATAAATGATGCTTTTGATATGAAGGCTAAGAACTCTTTGCCTGACCCTAGATCTCAAAGATCTTCTAATTTTTTTTCCCAAAAGTGTAACAGTTTTATGTTTTACATTTAGTTTCATATTCCATTTGAGTTAATTTTCATAAAAAGTATGAGGCCAAAGACAAGGTTTTTTTGTTTTTGTCTTTTTTTTTTTGGCTTATGGGTATCCAATGCTTCAGCCACATTTGGTAAATAGGCTGCCTTCCTCCAATGAGTGGCTTTTGCATCCTGTCAAGATCAGCTGGCAGTACTTGTATGGGTCTACGTCTGGGTTCTCTATTCTGTTCCACTGATTTTGTGTCTGTCCCTTCACCCATATACCACACTGTCTTGATTACTGTAGTTATATAGCAAGGTATGTTATCAAGTACAGTGATTCTGCCCATTTTATTATTCTTTTTCAAGATTTTGATGATTTTTAGTTCCACTGTCCTTCCATACAAATTTTAGAATAATCTTGCCATATCTACAAAAAATACCTTGGTGGGATTTTTGCAAGTGCACCAAACCTGTACATCAATTTGGAGGGAATCAACCTCTCTATTGTGCTGAGCCTCTTGGTCCATGAACATGGTATATGTCTCTTCACTTATTTAGGTTTGCTTTGATTCTTTTATCAGCATGTTGCAATTTTCAGCATATAGATCCTGTATATGTTTATTTTATTTATGCCTAGGTAATTCATTTTTGTGAAACAACTGTTAAGTGGTACTATCTTTTAAATTAAGGTTTCCATATGTTCATTAACAGTATATAGAAATGCAACTGATTTTTGGTATACAGGTCTTGTAGCTTGAGGCCTTGCTGAACTCTCACTAGCTCTAGGTTTTTGTTTTTTGTTTTTTTAAAGACAGGGTCTCACTCTGTTGCCCAGGCTGGGGTATAGTGGTGAAATCATGAATCAACCACAGCCTTGACCTCTCTGGCTCAAATAATGCCTCCCACCTCAGCTCCCCGAGTAGCTAACACATCCAGCTAATTTTTCAATTTTTTTTTAGAGATGGAGGTCTTACTATGTTGCCCAGGCTGGTCTTGAACTTCTTGGTTTAAGTAATCTTCCTACCTCAGCCTCCCAAAGTGCTGGGATTACGGGCATGAGCCATAACACCCAACTTAGCTCTAGTTTTTATTTTGTGGATTCCTTGGGATTTTCTATTTAGAGAATCATGTCATTTACAAATAGACACAGTTTTGTTTCCTTCTTTTTATCTGCATGCTTCTTATTTCCTTTTCTTTCCTCACTGCACTAGCTAGAACTTGCAGCACTATGCTGAATAAGAGTGGTGAGGGCAGATATCCTCGTCCCTGATATCCCTGATACTGGGGAAAGGCAATTAGTATTTTACTATTATGTGTAGCATTGGCTGTAGGGATTTTTGTAGATGTTCTTTGTTGAGATGAGAAAGCTCTCCTCTATTATCATTTTTCTGAGAGTTTTTACCAGGAATGGGCACTGAATTTTGTCAAATCCTTTTTTTTGAATGATTTATATGATCATGTGACTTTTCTTCCATAATCTATTAATTTGGAGGGTTTCACTGACTGATTTTTAAGTATTACACCAGCCATATATTCCTGCAATAAAAAACACACTTGGTCATGGTGTATCATTAGCTGCTGGATTTGATACACTCAAATTTTGTTAAAGATTTTTGTATCTATGTTCATAAGAGATAATGGCCTGTAGTTTTCTGTTTTGCACTAATTTTTTTGCCTGGTTTGGGTATCACTGGCCTCACTGGGGAGTGGTCTATTTTCTTGTATTTTCTGAAAGAGACTGTAGAACGCGCATTAATTCTACTTTAAAGATATGGTAAATTACCCAGTGACACTTCTAGGCTAGAGACATCTTTTGAGGGGAGTTTTCAAACTATGGATGCAATTTCTTTAACATTTATAGAGCTCTTTAAATAACCTATTTGATATTAGAGGGGTGTGGTCATCTGTCCTTTTGAGAGATTTAGTCCACTGTATCTCAGTTGTTGAATATATGTGTATAGAGTTGTTTGCAGTGCTTCCTGATAGCTTTTTATTCAGAAGGGTCTAGAGTAATCTCCCTTCCTTATCCCTATATTAAGTACTAATTTGTGTTTTCTTACTTCTTGACAGGCAAACACATCAGAGCAAAAGTGGTTCCTAATGCCAAGCTGGCCTCCCCGGATCTCTGTCTTCTACAGGATCTTGACAAAGCCCTTCTTTATAAACTTTTTGGTTCATTGATACCTCAAAGAGCTTTATTAAAATTTTTTTTTGCTAGCTCTTCTATTTGTCTTCAACTAGAAAATGAATCCAAATTACCACAGTCTTCTATTCCTGGAGGCAGCTCCAAAGCTCCACGGCTAATTTTTGGAGTATGACCCCCAAGGTTCAGGCCACAACAGCAAAAATAAACAAGTGGGACTACTTCACATAGCAAAGCTTCTGAACAGCAAAGGAAACAATGAATGAAATGAAAAGGCAGTCTATGGATTGGGAGAAAATATTTGCAAACCACGTATCTAATAAGGGCCTAATATCCAAAATACATAAGGAACTCACACAACCCCTCAGCAAAAAACAAATAACCTGATTAAAACACGGGCAAAGGACATGAACAGACATTTGTCTAAAGACAATACACGAATGGTCAATAGGCATACAAAAAGGTGTTCAACATACTAATCACCAGGGAGACACAAATCAAACCTACAATGTGCAATCACCTCACCACATACTAGGATGGCTACCGTAAGAAGGCAAGAGATGAGTGCTGGTGAGATGTGGAGAAAGGGGAACCCCTGTATGTTGTTGGGGGTCATGTAAATTGGTACAACCATTATAGAAAACAGGATGGAGGTTCCTCAAAAGCCTAAAAATAGAACTACCACATGACCCAGCAATCCCACTTCTAGGTATATATCCACAGCAACTGGAATCAGTAAGCTGATGAGCTATCTGCACCCCCATGTTTCCTGTAGCACTCTATACAACAGCCAAACACAAAACGAACCTAAGCATCTATCAACTGATGAACGGATAAAGAAAACAGTGCACAGACAGGATGGAATACTGTTCAGCCATTAAAAAAAAAAAAGAAAAAAATCCTTTCATGTTGTGACAACATGGATGGAAGTACAGAACATTATGTGAAGTGAAGTAAGTCAGGTGAAGTCAGACAAATACCGCACAATCTCGCTTATAGGTGCAGTCTAAAAAACCGCCAAATACATATTAACACAGAGTAGAACGGGAACTACTGGGTCAGGGAGGAAACGGGAAGAAGTGAGTCAAAGGCACAGAGGTGCAGTTACATGAGATGAATGGGTCTAGAGATGTAATGCACGACACGAGGACTAGTTAGTAACACTGTACTGTAAAACAAAAACCTGCCAGAGAGTGGCTGTCCGCTCAGCACGCTCTTCTCCCAGAAAGCTGAATAGCTAGAGAGTAGATTTTAGGTGCTTTTACCCCCCACTCCCCGACACACACGTGCACACACAAAGGTAACTATGAAGGTGATGGATAGGTTAATTTGGAAAAGAAAAGCCAACAAAATCTCTTTTGTATTATGAATCTTTCTGGAAGTCTGATGAAGCCTAGGAACACTTTCTTAGAACAACATTTAATGTGTATAACAAAATACACAGATTTATGAAGAAATTAATTATGAGACAGCTTTCAAAATAACATAAAATCAAATGTATGATACAGTAATTTACCCTCCTTTTTATATAGGTTAAGCATCCCTATTATGAAAATACAAAATCTAAAATATTCCCAAATCCAAAACTTTTTGAATACTGACATGACAGTGAAGGAAAACACTCATTGGAGCATTTTGGATTTCAGACTTTTGGATTAGAGATGCTCAACTGGTAAGCATAATGCAAATATTCAAAAATCTGAAACACTTCTGGTCCCAAGCACTTTAGCTAACAAGTATTCAACATGCATAAACTTTAAGTTAGACCTAGCAGTGGGCCTAATAACCACAGTTTTGAGAAAATGATGAGAGTAAACAATATATAAGGACTTCTCCAACTGTAATGAAAATATCTGTGATTTCCATTGGTAACAAAATCACGCTGTATTATTACTATGATTTGTTGACTATATCATAATGGAAATGATAAATTTGTTAGAAGTTAGTGAAAGCAAAGATATATTTTCTCCAGTTTCAGACCACAGATCCCCACTGAAGGACCCCTGTACTACAGTCTAGTTTTAACAGAACCACCAGGCTGATCCTTCCAAAAGGTAAGTTGAGTCACATCATTCCTTTGCTCCATGTCTTGAGGAAGGTCCCCATTTTCCTCAGAATAAACGCTAGAGAAACCCCTCACCAGGCTGCCTGGGCCGGTGGCTCCGGCCCTGTTCCTTGCTCCTCCTGATTTTCCTGATACAGGCACACTCCCACCCGTGGCTCTGGCCATCTACTTAGTACCCTCTTCTCCCAGAAAGCTGAATAATTAATTCTCTTATTTTTTTGAGTCTTAGCTCAAACAGCAACCCACCCCTGCCACCTTTTTGTTTTGTTTTTTTGTTTTTTTTTTGAGACAGAGTCTTGCTTTGTCACCCAGCTGGAGTGCAATGGCCTGGTCTCAGCTCACTTCAACTTCCGCCTCCCGGGTTCAAGCGGTTCTCCCGCCTCAGCCTCCCGAGTAGCAGGGATTACAGGTGTCTGCCAACATACCTGGCTAATTTTTTTGTATGTTTAGTAGAGACAGGGTTTCACCATGTTGCTGAGGCTGGTCTCGAACTGCTGACCTCGTGATCCACCCGCCTCGGCCTCCCCAAAATAGCCCCTTTTTAACATGGCCAAATAAAGACGCAGCCCATCCTGCCCACACTTGGAAGCTCAGAGCTCAGCTCTGCTTCTCAGCTTTCCAGCTGGCTGCCCCTTCGCAGGCCCATCTAAGCCGACCGCTTACTGGTTCTGCTTCCTGCTTCCTATTTCCCCCACTAGGATACAGATCCGACAAGGGCAGGCATCTCTCATAATATCCCATTCTCTTCACAGTCTGGCACGGAATAGGCACTCAACATCTTTTTTTCTTTAAAATAAGCGGAATGAACAAGAAACTTTACTGTGGGACATGAATGAGAACAAGTTCTCCAGGAGAGGTGATGGTGAACAGGATTCTGAGTTACACATCCTCCTAGTGGGTGGCATGGTGTGTGCCATGCGTCCACAGGTCAAGTCCGAACCAAGAGCCCCGGGCTCTCAAGTCTCAAGCTCCTCTTAGAAACTGCTCGGGGTTCAAGAATCCTCACAGAAAGAAAACTTAGAGCAGATGTGCTATAGCTATTCTGGGTATGGCAAAGATTAATAAATAAATAAATGGCAGGAGAGTTCTTTGGTGATCTCTGGTGGAAGTCTCCAGAGTGTATGAAAGAAGGAAAATTCCACAGACAGAAATGAGCATTTCAAAGGCAACTCAATGAGGGATTAAATATAAACTCTAAACAAACAAAAAAAAGACATTAAGCTGGTAAAAAGGTCACAGACTGAAAGGGCTGACTGTGTTGATAAACTCATCCCTCAAAACATAAACATTTCCCTTTTGGTTTCAACTTCTTCAGTTAACTGTTCTATTCTAAGGGTTTCTCTGTCATCCAGAATGAACAGTGCTCTCCTAGGATTCTGGGTTTAGGGACGCATGGAGCACAGCACAGAGCAGCATGAGGCGGTGTTCTCTCAGGCATCTGGGAGTAGACACACATGTGCACTGCACGGAGCACATGAGGTGGTGCTCTCTCAGGCATCTGGGAGTAGACACACATGTGCACTGCACGGAGCGGCGTGAGGTGGTGCTCTACCAGGCATCTCGGAGTAGACACACGTGTGCACTGCACGGAGCACGTGAGGCGGTGCTCTCCCAGGCATCTTGGAGTAGACACACGTGTGCACTGCACGGAGCACGTGAGGCGGTGCTCTCTCAGGCATCTTGGAGTAGACACACGTGTGCACTGCACGGAGCACGTGAGGCGGTGCTCTC
>PVKV010022222.1:13703-35881 GCA_004027835.1 Alouatta palliata | reverse complement strand
GTTTGTTGGCTTCATGTATGTCTTCTTTTGTAAAGTGTCTGTTCATATCCTTTGCCCACTTTTGAATGGGCTTGTTTGTTTTTTTCTTGTAAATCTGTTTCAGTTCTTTGTAGATTCTGGATATCAGCCCTTTGTCAGATGGGTAGACTGCAAAAATTTTTTCCCATTCTGTTGGTTGCCGATTCACTCTAATGACTGTGAAACCAATATTATATTTTTAAGAAGCTGCACAAACTTAGCTAACAGACTTTAAGAAAAACAAGCAGGCCGGGCGCAGTGGCTCACGCCTGTAATCCCAGCACTTTGTGAGGCTGAGACGGGTGGATGGCGAGGTCAAGAGATCGAGACCATCCTGGCTAACATGGTGAAACCCCATCTCTACTAAAAATACAAAAATTAGCTGGGTGTGGTGGCGCGTGCCTGTAGTCCCAGATACTCAAGAGGCTGAGGCAGGAGAATCGCTTGAACCCTGGATGCGGAGGTTGCAGTGAGCCGAGATCGCACCACCGCACTCCAGCCTGGCAACAGAGCCAGACTCCATTTCAAAAAAAAAAAAAAAAAAGGAAAAGAAAACCAAGTTAGTCTAAGAGGTATTAGATAAAATGAACAATGTAACTGTGGAATTAGCATGATGGTAATGAACCAGCGCTTCTCGTTTCCTCACTGTACTTTTTATTTGGTGGTTGGGGGATTAAATCTTTTTTTCTAAATGGGGAGAAAAACCGAAAGTCTCAAAATGGTGTGGAAATTCAGTTTTCAGGTGACAGGTCATGTATACATCACTGATTACTTTCATTGCAAAGCACAATAAATGTTCACGGGACCCAAAGCAAAAACTTTGGGTTGTTTCAGGTATTAGTTACATTTTCAGCAAGTTTTTCTAATGCAGTCTTTTATTTTTCTTATTGGCTTACACATATTTGCAGTGAACTACCATCCAAAGAATGGTTTCACAGCCATACGCAGCACCAGGTTTCTTCACCTCGATTGCAGAGAAGAAGAAACCCGTAGTGGTAAGAACACAGAGAACACGGCAGCACAGATAAGCAGCTCCAGACGCTCACACATTTGCCTAGCAGTAAGGGGCTTCTGATTTGCTTCCAAATGTCTATTCCATTTGTTCAAATGGACGAGACTTCTCTCACAACTCGGAAGAGATTTCTATGAAATAATTTGCTTGCCTTTGGAGAATTTTCAGCAGCAAAAATGGAAGAAAGAAGAGGCTGAAAGGACAAAAATATATCTCCAGTTTTCTTCTGCTGTAGGTATAAATATTTTCTCATATATGTGATTTCCTGAGATGCCAGGAATTGGGATGCACTAGTCTGCTCAGACCTGCTCTACTTGATAACTACATCAAACAAACAAACAAACAAACAAAATGAACAACAACCAAAAAAAAAAAAAAAGAAAGAAAAAGAAAGGAAAGACCCACTGTGAAAAATATGAGCCTGCAACATTCAGACCTTAAAACTGAGCCGGAGGACAGGGTACAGTGGAGAATAACACGAAGTTATTTAGCGCTAAGAAGGCAAAGTATAATTTTCTCAAAAAGTTAAAATACAATTCAATGCAAATATAGAATGAGCGTGTGTCAAGGATATTATTCGACTCATTAATTGATAGGAGAAATAATAAAATAAGCTGATGCAAAGAGCATTTGAGGAGCTGAGTATTCATAGGCAATTTAATAAAAAGATGTTAAATTAGATTGCTAGGTTACAGACAAACTGGTAAATCTCCAGTAGGATAATAAATCATAGAATTTGGAGTTTTTTTTTTTTCTCTTAGAAAATATTGTTTCCGTAAAATAACATGTAACTTCACAGAGCATGAACCCTTAATTTGCATTTTAAATAGCAAAGGCAAGTCATGGTAAACTATTTAGAAAATAAGTAATCCCCAAATGAGCCTCTTAAACACTGTTTGTGACACTGAAACAACACGCAGTCATTTTTTGGTCCTTTTTGTTTACAAGTTATGGATAATTTTTCTTAGCAAGTGATATAAGGAATCCTGAATTTATTATCTAATCATCTGTTACTTTTTTTTTTTTTTTTGGACAGCATGATGCAGTTTCTAGGATCTGATAGCCAGAACATTGCATCTGCCATCCCCTCCTCTCCCCTCTGTAATAAGACGTGAAGTCTTGGTTAATTTATAGGTCCTTGAGCAGAAGTCTTCCAGGTTATCCAGTTCTCAGCGTCAGCAGTGTTCATCTATTGATAGATTGGAGCCTCAGTCAGGATCTTTGAACAGCTTTCCTCAGGCCAAGGGCCAGCTTCCCCAAGTGAGTGTTCTGTGTAGAGTCCTCCACCCCAGCCAGGTCATTCCACCTAGTCACTCCATGGAGGTAGGCACAGAAGGAGGAAACAATTCCAAACAAGGAGTTTGTTTCTCCAAAATGCTTCTATCATTGATTTTCACATTTATTTTCTACTCTTAAAACCATGAATAATCATGAAGCCAAAATAGATGCCTGGTCAGTTTCAAATCAGTTTCATGACATTACTGACTTCATTCTATATCAGAGGAATAAAGAGAATTTTGGGGAAGATATTTTAAATTTTGTCCTACTCTGTCTCCCCTTGTCTTTATACTTCTTGATTTTGGAAAGCAGTGTGGTAGCGAATCATTAGCTGTACTATCCTTAGAATCCCATGTCAGATTTTGTAGTATTCCTTACAGAAAGACATTCTAGCTAATAAATTTTTCAGTTAGGAAATCATAGGATATAAGCCACTGGTCATGGCCAGATTGGGCAAAGATGGAAATCCAGCCTCATTTAAAAATATTCTCTCTGCTTGAGATATTTAAATACGTTATTCTTTATTATTTTTTGATTACATAAGCAAAGATATTTTGCAATCTGCCATTTTTACTTATTTATAGCAAAGTCATAGAAATGAATCTTTCTCTTTTCATTTATGGTTGTGTGGGAAAATGTGTTACTCCTTAAGATCATTAAAGCTTAAAATATAAACTTGAAATTTTACATATTGATGAGCTGAAATACTTTGGCAAAAAATTGTATCATGCAACCAAAAATTTGAGGAAGTATGGCTAAAATATCTTTCCTTATTATAATAAAATAGAGTTGTGAAGTTAGTAATATTAGTGTAATATGGAGTTTAATTTGATAGAAGGCATGCACTCAAATCTTTTCAACAAGGATTTATTGAATGTTGATGATGGACAAGGCCAAACTCAGTAGAGAATTAAACAATGAACCAAGTCCATTTTCTGTCCTCAATGAATGTGTAAAGTATAATCAAAAGCAAGGTGGGAAGTGGCGAATACCATAAGGAATTTGGAAAAGACACGTATGGCTTTTAGCAAGAGATGAAGGAAGAATCTGGGAAGAGTCAGTGGCTTTTGAGTTATTTCTGGAAGGATGACATATGAAGGGAAATCCGTCTAGTAGAAGAGCAGTATGTGAAGTATACATAATTTGAGGACTGCTTGTACTTCACTTATATTTGGGATGAAACACGTTTTGAGACTTGGCCTAGGGACTTAACCAAAGATAAATCCATTCTAGCCACGAAATCCCCTTGGACTTTGTGTCCCTTTCTGGCCCTGGGACATTGATATTTGCTACTCCCTCTACCTGAAGCGCTTTCTCCCTGAATACCTGCTTGCTTCTCCCTCAGCTACTCTAGGAAGTATAAAATTTAAAATTTCAGCTGTCATTTCTGTCTCTCTTTCTTGCTTTGTATCCACCATACATATTGCCATCTAATATACTACATATGATGCTTGTTTATTTTATTTCTGTTGTCTGTCACTAGAACGTATGCTTCAGGAAGGCAAGGATGTTTGAATGTTTCGTATCCCCAGATCCTATAATAATGCATGGTACACAGTACGCATTTAATATATTAATATCTTTGTGGAATGGTTGAGTGAGAGCATAAATATGAAGAAGCACAGTGGCTCCAAAGAGTTTATTTGAATTGTCTTAGGTCACAACACAGCTATAAGCTTTTCTGGTGGCAGGTAGCTTATATAAGGTGTGAATCAGCATATAATGGCTAAGAGCGCACTTAGCTATGCAACCTTGGGCAAGTCCCTTGGCCTGTTTGTGTCTCAGTTTTTTCATCTGTAAAATAGGGAGAACAAAGTCCCTTCTGCATAGGATTACCGTAAACATTAAATAAGTTAATATATTTACGTGCATCTGACCTAGAACAATTGCTATATAAATGTTTACTATAAGTATTTGCTTTTCTATGATAGAATTGAGGTTGTTTTTGCTCATCTAAGATATCTGTCAAGATCTAAAGTAGCTGTAAAGATTCTGAGGACAGATCAGATACTCTGGAGTTTTCTTCAAACTTGCACAGCTCAGGGGGTAGCTCTTTCCTTCTGCATAGACTCTCATCCTTCCTCCTGTCAGACCCTGCCCTGTGCTTGCCTTCAAGCCTTCACAACTTCAGAGCATCTTGCTCTGGTCACCTTTTATAGGTGACCTTTCCCCATAATAATTTCACCATTCCACGTTTTGTGGCATACCGATTCCGGGTATAGAGTATGCGCTCAGGCAGCAAATCTGTTAATCATTATCTTAACTGGCTTGGTATTTCCTGGTGCTCCTTTTTCCCAGGCATAATCTATTCTTTTCCGTTTTTGAATGCAGCACATAGAATTGTATTACCTGAATGTCACCATTCTGCAAGTCCAGTCATGGCCATATTCTTTTCTATCCCTGACCAGGAAATCCACTCTTTATTTATTACGCTAACAACAACAGAGAGAGAAGCAAAAATCTTGCTTAAATGCCTTTAATTGCTATGCCGTCCATATATGCTAATGATGAGAAACGTATCTCTCTCTTGTTCTTCCGGCAAATGCTTGGCCTACCTACTTCCATTTTCTTAGTTTACTTCTAAGAACTCAATGTAACTCTGACAGTTTCTTTTAGATGCTGGAACAAACTGTTTTCGTGACGTTGAGTTTCTTATCAGTGTGTAAATGGATCTAAAACATCAGTTTGAGCTTTGTCCCTTTTCTGTTCCAGATTTTGAGGTCTAGCAGAACAGATACACAGAGGCTCAGCTTCTGGATCAGATCCTCCCGGTGCAGGGAGTTACATGTAACCATCTCTTCCACCCATCTATCCCTGGAGCTCATTGGCGATCTCAGGGCCGTTGTACACTGTTTACACTGTTTTTCTTTACTTGGGATAGTACAAATAAGCTGTCGCCAGGTAAGAATGGTCTCTGTTTAGAGTGGCAAAGACTCACTTAGAGCACTAAAAAAAAAAATGGAGAAGAATGTGAAACAAACCAATATTATTTTTACATAAAACACCTTACCTTCTTGTTTATTTGTTTGTTTTGCTGTAATACATTTCTGGATTCAGCAGTCGAAAGCTAAAAAGTGAAAAATGCACTTTTTCCTTATAGACCTACATTCTCTGCATAGCTGACAGTAAGTTAAAAATACTTGGCTGGTGAGAAAGGTGAGAAAGGGATGATTCAGCCCCTCCAAATAAAGAACCTGCAGCCGAAACTAAAGGCTGGTTGGATGTAGCACTGTGAAGAACTGGTTTCAGGTTCTCCTCTGCCAGGCAAAATTCAAGGTGTGAGCAGCACGGGTTGCTGGTATCTAGACCTGAAAGCCTTTTTAAAAGTGACAAAAACGTCAAAATGATAATTTTGAAAAAATGAGGTTCAACTCTTCCCCTTAATTAGAAACACCAGAGAGAACACATAACACAGGCGTTCTTGTTACAAACCCAGCCTCTGTTTACCTAACACGTTCCTCTTGTGGGCTGCTTTGTGTCATTTTGAAGGCATTGCAGGAACTGTTCATGACCCTGGCCAGCTCACTCCTACAGAGCTGGCTTATTTTTGACTCCCAGTCAGTCAAGGTGCTAATTGTGTTTATGAATATCTCACGGCTGTTCTTAACACATTGTTCCAGACTGTTCTCTTTGGCATTTAACAATGAATTTTGACTTTTATCCCCAGGCTCCACTTGGTGGAGAGCTCCTACTTTTTTTTCCCCTTAATTTATATTTTAGGGTAAGGGGATACATATGCAGCTTTGTTTTGTGGGTAAATTCCTTATTTATTTTATTTATTTCACATGTAAAGTAAATAAGCGTCACATGTAGTTTGTTGTATGGTCCCGGCGCTAAGGTACCAAGCCGAGTACTCAATAGCTATTTTTTCTGCTTCTCTCTCTCCTCGCATCCTTCACCCTCAAATGGGCCCCAGTGTCTGTTGTTCCTTCCTTTGTGTCTAGGTGTTCTCATCATTTAGCTCCCACTTATAAGTGAGACCACGCAGTATTTGATTTTCTGTTCCTGTGTTAGTTTGCTAAGGATAATGGCCTCCACCTCTTCCATGTTCCTGCAAAGGACATGATCTCGTGTTTTCTTATGGCTGGGTAGTATTTCATGTTGCATATGTACCACATTTTCTTTATCCAGTCTGTCAGTGATGGGCATTTAGTTTGATTCCGTTTCTTTAAATTTGCCAAAAAGACCCAAAACAACCCCACTAAGAAGTGGGCGAAGGGCATGAACAGACACTTTTCAAAGGAAGACATACATATGGCCAAGAAGCATACAGAAAAAAGCTCAATATCACTGATCATTAGAGCAATGCACTTTGAAACCACAGTGAAATACCATCTCACACCAGTCAGAATGGCTACTATTAAAAGGTCAAAAAATAACAGATGCTGATGAGGTTGCAGAGAAAACGGAATGTTTATACACTGCTGGTAGGAGTATACATTAGTTTAATCATTGTGGAAAGCAGTGTGGTGATTCCTGAAAGAGCTAAAAACAGAGCTACCATTGGACCCAGGAATCTCATTATTGGGTATATACTCAAAGGAATATGAATTGTTCTACCATGAAGACACATGCATGTGAATGTTCACTGTAGCCCTATTCATGAGAGCTCCTACTTTTCACTGTTCACTTCTATTTCCTTTCAATGCCTACCTCTTCTATAGTTCGTTTCTTTGTCACAGTCAGCTTCCATTTTACTTTTTAAAATAAAATTTTCTTTTAGTAGTTTTAGAAAAATGCAGAAAAAATGAAAAGATAACAAGGAATTCCCATAAATTCATCACCTAGTTTTTCCTATTTTTAGCATCTTAAATTAGTATGGTGTATTTGTCACAATAAATAAGCCAATTTTAACTAAAGTTCATACTTTATTCAGATTCCCTTAATTTTCAGTTAATATTCTTTTTCTCTTCCAGAATCCCATTCAGGATGCCACCTTACATTCAGTTTGTCTTCTTAGAATCCTCTTGACTGTGATAGTATCTCAGAATTTCCTTGCTTTTGAATATATTGAGTTTTGGTCAGGTATTTTGTAGAACATTCCTCAAGTGGAATGTGTTTAATGTTTTTCTCATGAGTAGACTGGGGTTATGGATTGGGGGGAAGACCACCACATCGTATCAAGGGCGCATGCTGTCAATGAGACTTCTCACCGTTGACCTGTGATGGAAGTAACCTGTTGGTAACCTGACTGAGGTAGTGTTTGCCCGATTTCTCCTCTGCGAAGTTACTTTTTCCCTCCCTTTCACACTGTACTCCTTGAAAATGAGTTTCTATACACACGCCATACTTAAAGAGTGGGGAATTATGCCTCACCTCTTGGAGGGTCAAGTGTCCACTGTACAGAAATTATTTGAAATTCTTCTGCACAGCGGGTTCTTCCTTCCCTCCCTCCCTTCCTTTCTCCCTCTCTCTTTCTCTTTCTTTCTCTCTCTCTTTCTTTATTTCTTCTCTCTCTCTCCCTCCCTCCCTTCCTTCTTTCCCATTTAAAAATCAGTATGTGCTTTATACTTTGGATTTTATATATAATCAAATACTACAGTATTTTAAACTTAAATTGGAAACCAGCTTTATTTTAAGGAGTCACTTGTCACTTCCCACAACCCATCTCTTAATAGTCTTGATTATTATAAGCTGAATAGTATGATTTAGAGAGTTTAAACCATATCAACACAATTCTAGAAAACCATTTTCAAAGGTTTCTTCCAGATCATCCCTTTCTATCCTCTTTTATAATCCCAAGACATTTAAAAAAATAACCTGTGCATAGAACCCTGCTGGTAGAAATGCTTCTGGTTTTAGGTAACTGCGCAAACTTACTGGGACATTGCCCCACCTTCCGCTCCGCTTTGCTGATGTAGTTTTCTTCAGATCTTCTGTGTGCTGTCTGGAGCACTGGCACTCAATAAACATGAAATGGTGATCAATACAAGGCCCTAAGTTGTCTTCGTTGAGAAAATACTAAACAGAAGCACACAAATATCAAGATATAATACAATTTTCTTTTCCATCATCACTGGTTAGCCAAGTTTGAATTTTCTAGATGCAGAAGATAGAACATTGCATTGTCCAAAATATAATGAAAATTTCTTCCCAGAAGGCTTTTTAAGAACAAATGGAAGTACATTTTAAGCACATAAATCTGTTGCTCATTGTAGATTTTTCTTTATTATATTTTTCAAGTTCATCCCAAATCGTAAATGTCTAAGTGACTTCATGTGCTTGAGGCTCTGAATTTTTACGTTCCCACCACATTCAATTAGTTGGCTCCTTTTGCCTGGGGAAGAAGTGACTTGTTATTTTTTAGCCTAAAATGCTCCATCTGTTATAAAGGCCTTTGTGTATTCACTTCTATCAAGTTACCAGCCACATGTGCCGCTCCAATTATTAGAAATGCAGTTTAGAAAACGTGTAATCATTCCTTGCACAAATATGTTTTTAAACGCTGTTCCACTGGTTGACTTGAGTCCAACACTCTTTGGGGGGGATTTCCATTTTAGTTAGTAGCAGCCCCTGGAGTGCTTCCTACAAGCATAGCATTACGCAACAGTGAGCACTTCTTGAAGATGACTCTTCTGCTTCATCCTGGCTATCTCGAGGTGGATCTCCTTGGTATTTCCGATCCACCATATCTGCAAAGCCAGACCACTCCCTTATGACTCCAGGGGGATTCCTGGTTTATTACCGCTCTGGCCTAGCCCTTCCAATGTTCAAGTATAGTATATGACACATTTACTTGCTCTGTGGTCTTGAAATGATCATTTATTGTGTCTTTTATAGCTCATGTCTCCCCAAATTTGAAAATGATGGGCTTATAGTTGGTATTTTTTGGGTAGGCCCGTATACATGGATGTCGTGGAACTGATGTGTGGTACATAGCACAGCAGGCACAGCTGTTTGAGTGGTGGCAGAGGAAGCACTAGGAAAATGGGAATGGTGCTTGCAAAGCAGCCACAGTGTGGTGTAAGATCTTGGCGTATGGGAGGCTGTCAGCGCCTAACATAAGGGAAAAGCTTTATTTTAGAGGTACATGTGCCTGCTTTCTAAATCACAGAAGCATTGAAGAAAGACTTTGGATTTATCTGAAGTCCTGAGTTCCAGTCCTGTTTTTGTGTCCAACTGGTTATGTAGCCTACAAGAAGTCACTGGAACTCTCTAGACCCTTGTTGTCTAGAGTCCAAGCTAAGCGGGTTGGACTAAGGCACCCTACTTCCTGTACTACTGAATAGCTTTTGAAAAATTTTCACCAAGATGCCTTATTTGTCAAGCTCACATAAGGTCGAATTTTGTGGATATGAAGAATGAAGATAGGTTTTAGCCATCTCTCTTTGACTGGAAGCAACAGCAAACTGGAAGTTAAAATGAGTTTGAATACATTTCTACCATGCAGATGGATTGAGTGCATGATACTAAGAATGCATAGTGAATAAGACACAGTCCTGTCCTCCAATATGCTAAGTTTGTAGACAAAAACGTGTCGGTGCCTCTCATATGCTCCGCAGTCTTCCCGTATCTTGAAGGAAACAGGCTGGGACCAAATCTCTGGCTGTTTTTTTCCAAAAGCCCTATTGTCTGAGGGTTGTGGCAGAGACCCTTCAAGAGTCAAAGTAAATTCAAGAGACTTCCTAAAAATGACAGTTTTATCTCTACATTGTCAGGTTTTTGGACTATAAATCATTATCCAATCTATTTATTACCCAGGTTCCAAGCTGCCGGTGTATGTGGTACCTTTTTACAGATAGGGAAATGTGTCCTATCCAGAAAAATTGCATCCATGCGTGACCTCGGTGCACCAATTAGGGAAAGGCCCTCCTTCTTCCAGGATGACTCAGCCTCTCACCAGGGCACCCGGTGCCATGAACAGACACAGGAGCCTGCCGGCCCCTGCCCACACCCTCAGTGCGTGCTCACACATGGCCACCTTGCAGCCCTGAGTCTCCCTCAGGACAATGCTGCTCTTTGGATATTTACTAGGAAAGAGGGCTCTCAGAGAGTCACTCTCCTAATAGAACCAGGCTGTTAAGACAGAGTCTATTTCCTTCATGTTTAAAATATGGCACCGTGTGCAAGCTGCCTCAGGGTTTAGGTGACAGGCATCCTATTTTTGTCAGATCGCCCTGGTTTTTAATACATTTTTCCCTTCAGTGTCTTGAGTGGCGATGCGTCCCCTTCAATAAATCAAACCACCCACGTAAGACCACAGCACTTGAAATACAACTATGAGGAATGCGTAGAAGCTGAGTTGTGGTGGCGCTGCCAACGCTCAGTGAGCTGGATTCTCCCTCACATTCACTCTTGTTTAATTGGCCTAATGAGCTTGGCTGATGTGACCAAGTGATCAATCAGGTCAGTGTTATGAGCTATTGGAAAATAGGCTTAGAGAAGAGAAAAGGCGTTTGGTAGATTGACTACAAGACAGGGAGACAAGAATTCTTGATTCAACAGTTGAATACTTTTTATTTTTTCTCCCATCCCTTGAATGCTGGTAAGACATAACAAAACCTATTTGGATGTGCTTGCTTGCCCATGTTTCATTGGTATTCATTTTGCAGACCCCCCTCTGTTTTGATTAAAAAATGTTTTTCTTTTTCTCAAACACAATAAGCTAGAAGTTCTGCCTCTTATGAGACATTCAAGAAACAACGAACGCCTGCTCTCTAGAAAAGTGAAATGCTCTCATCGGATTCTTGCTCCCCTTATGCATTGTCAACAGATTCTGTGAATAAAACAAAACCAAACGTGAATTTTAACACTGATGTGTCACGTTAGCTTCATTTCAACACTAGCCACTTTGTTCTTATGTATTTGGCGAAGCGGGTGACTGACCAGAGAGAGGATTTTGGTATATGGATTTTCTTTCTCCTTTTCAAATGGCTGTTAAGGGAGGAAGTCCTGGGGTCACCTGAGTCCAGTAACTGAAACTGCTTGAGACGGACATTCTTCCAGCTCTGGGAAGTTAGAAATCAGGTGAATTTCTCACGCTTGGCTGCTTTTCCAGTTGACTTGCTGTGTGGGAGGTAAATATGGGTATTTTGTAGTATGTGGAGTTTCGTAGTTCATTTACAAAGACCTAAGGACTTGATTTTGTTTTCTAAAAGGCAAATGTGAACTTCAGTCAAACTTGTAAAATGGGGCATAAATTTGCTCCTCACCTCTGGGAGCAGGAAATGCTTATTTCAGTTCAAATAGATCTGTCTCTGTTCACTCCTCTTCCCTGCAATGCTGGTAGGAAATTTAATCTCATGTATTTTTGCCCCACACTTTCCTTGCAATGGAACAGGGGGGTCTTATACCTTTCAGAAAATCTGAGGAAGGGCTTCTAGTCTTGCTGCTAAAGGGGCTCACTGAGAAGTGGGTGTATCTGGTGCCATACCCCGCTCGTCTAACTTGACCTTGGGGATTTTTTTTTTATCCTTCCTGGGCCACAGGGTTCAGGGTTCAGACCTAGGCCTCCATCATCTCATTAGTAGCCCTGCATAGGATGGGGCCTTAAGGTCCACTGGGATAAAAATATCATATCTTTTAGAAATGTCTGAGCTTTCCTCTTGAATTATACAACTATCTCCTTTGGAAGCCTAAGGTCCTGAAAACTCTCTTCCTTGGAGTGAGTCAAGCCTCAGACAGCTGGGTCACAGAGCCTTGCTCTCTCCTTGAGATGGATCTAGGAAAAATCTCTCTCATTCTCACAATAAACCTACACGCATACTTAAATTCTCAGTCCGTGTTCCCTGCCACATTTGTTGTCATCTTAATTTTTTTCTTCCTCTTGAACTGTTGCATAAGCTACCAGCATTTTAAATAAGTTCAGGATTAAGTTGCCAGGAAATAGTCTTTGATATCTGTGACAATTTTATTGTTATTTGCTTTTCTTTCTTTTCCTTTTTTTTTTTTTTTTTTAATAGGGAGAAGCATGAAGTTGTCTTTCTCATTGCCTTTCTCTTCATGTTTTAAGTACAGAGTTCTTCTGAAGGGCAGACTTTGTGGTTCTCATGGAATGTAAACAGCTCAAATGGCTCCACTTCCAAGAAATCTTCTTTCACCTTAAGGTTGAATGAAGTAAGTGCTTTCTCCTGTTCTGTAGTGTATTCCCAGCAAAACTCCGAGCATACTTTAAAGATGAATTTATTGCACATACTTCCATATCCAGGGAGAGCTCTGATTCCTCCTCTCAGAGACCTCAAGGGGAAGAGTCAAGAAAGTATTGAACTAAGGAACTTTCTTAGAGGGGTGGTGGTGAAACTCTCAATATGAATAAGGAAGATAAAAGAATTACTTCAGTTTGTGTGGCCTCTGGTCTGTGTTTGGGCTTATTGTTTTAGGCTCTTTCCTGATTCATGTATTCATTCATTCCTGCAAATTTTTCCTGAAGGCTTACTTTGTGTGAAATATTGTCTAGGTCCTGGGAATAGCACAGAGATAATTCAGACAGTGCTCCATGCGCCTATCTTATATTTCCGTAGACTCTCTCTCTTAGGCCTAGATGGTACAATGAGATTACCTTGGGCTTGCCTGCCTCTTGGGAGGTGTTCCCTTTTCCTAAGAAGACCAACTGGGAAGCAGAATGAGTCGTTAAGAAAGTAGGTGTCATCCATATTTATGTTTCCATAGCCTACCTTGTTAAAGAGCTTATAGCTCAAAAGCTATCTGTCCCAGCCTATCTTTGCTTTGCGTAGCAAATATGAAGCAACTGCCACGTGCGTGGCAATCAGTATTGAACTTGATTGACATGAAGTCATCAAGCCTATGTGACATGAAGACTATGCGCATCTCCAGCCTCGTCTCTGGTAATATCTCTCCTGGGAGCCCAATGATCTCTGGATTTCCAGGAGGAGGCCGATTGATAAGTCCTATTCTGGAGTCCCACCATCACCCTCTTTCTAAGTCATTTTAAAGCAAAACTAGGCTGGGCACAGTGGCTCACACCTGTTATCCCAGCACTTTGTGAGGCTGAGGCGGGTGGATATCTTAAGCCCAGGAGTTCTAGACCAGCCTAGGCAACATAGGGAGACTTTGTGTCTACAAAAAGTAAAAGGAAAATTAGCTGGGCATAGTGGCTTGTGCCTGTGGTCTCAGCTACTAAGGAGGCCGAGGCGGGAGGATTGCTTGAGTCCAGGAGTTCAAGGCTGCAGTGAGCCATGATTGCACCTGGTACACAAAACTATCCGTTACTACATTGTTGCAATGATTTTTCTCAATTTCTGGTGTCCCTGCATGGATTCTGACGTGCAGAGACCATGTTGTCTTTACTTTGGTACCCTGGCAAAAGTACCTTGTATTCTAGCAAAACTCCTTGTTCCTACCCTTGTGGAAAAAATGAATCTGGAGATACATTCAGCGAGAAACAGAATCATGAGGCAACTATTCTCTTCTGCAGTTCAAATGGCTTTTTGTTCTTTAAGTATCGCTTTCGGACTTAGGAAAATATACGGATATACTGTGAATAGAATGTTGACACATTTTTTTCACTCAAGGTACTCTACCAGGATCTGTGAATTACCAAGCGGTAAATTGCCCTGCACATAGTGCTCAGGGTATGTGGTAAGGGAGATATGACACATAAGGACGACCGTAATAAAGGATCAGAAATCCTGAGAGCCAATAAAATGCTTCAGAAATTCCAAACAAGGGAAATGTGGTTAAGATTATTCATATATTTATTTTTTTATTTTTATTAATTTATTTTTTTTTACGAAATCTCACTCTGTCGCCCAGGCTGGAGTGTGGCGGCACGATCTAGGCTCACTGCAACCTCCGCCTCCCAGGTTCAGGTAATTCTGCCTCAGCCTTCTGAGTAGCTGGGATTACAGGCGTGTGCCACCACGCCCAGCTAATTTTTGTATTTTTAGTAGAGACGAGGTTTCACCATGTTGGTCAGGCTGGTCTCGAACTCCTGACGTCGTGATCCACCCACCTTGGCCTCCCAAAATGCTGTGATTACAGGCGTGAGCCACTGTGCCAGGCCCCCCATGTGTTTATTTTTGAGAGTTTTTTTTTTTTTTTTAATCACAGTAGAGGCTACTGATTTACTTTGGGAATGGGTAAAGGTGAGATTCCAGGATCTGGAGTTGTTTGCCAAGAGGCGCGTATGTCCTAATCTTCATGAACACTAAAATGTTGGTCAGATGCAGGGGACATACTGTGGGGTGAGAGCCAAAGGGCAGCTCCAGGGCCTTATTTTTCTCTCTCCTCCACATCTCAGAGGATCTCATCTCACCTGGCATGCACAGCTGGGAAGTTGTTACAACTCAGAAGACTCCAAAGGGAACATAAGATCTTAACTTATTTTCTGTTATCTCGTCCACCACCTTATTCTCAACCTGAAAAGAATCTATTTTTATTTCCCAAGCTTTAGGATGCCTGCATGTTGCGTTGTTTTGCATACATTTTTCATTCTGATTTCAGTTGCTTAATTCTAGCGTTTGATCTGGACATTCTGTAAAATGTCCGCCGTTACTCTCAAGCTTGCCTTGATACTAGAGTTTCTCCAATTTGTACAAAATTTCATTTATACCACATGTGAGATAATTGCCTTGAGTTTCATCCTCTAGAAATTGTCTCTGGCTAAAGCTACACCAGGTTAGAAAAATCAGTATATATGACATTTTAATGAAATGTAAACACCTTGGTGGTCATTGTCTACTTGTGAGATCCCAGGGTTCAGAGGTTCTGAGAGGGCTGCAGCTGCCTTAGCGGTCGGATAAAAGCTATTTTGAAAACAGTGGCGCCCTATGCCAGCCTAGTAATCAATGCCAAGTTTGGGACCACTCACAGAGCGTGGCTGTCTTCTTACCACTGCCTTTTAACTTAGCCAAAGGATGGCAGGTGGATTCTCCAAGCATTCATAATTTTTTAACTAAAAAGCAATAGGAAAAGAGAAAACTTACTACCCCTCCAGAGGCCATAATAAACATTCAGAAACAGCTCATCTGCCTGTAGAGTTCATTTAAGACAGAAGCACTGTAGGAAGGGCCGTGACCCAAGTTCATTGGAAGTTGTGACTCAGCACATTTTTCCCGCACGGTGATGTGCATCAGCTTCAGTGCATTTGTTTCAGGGTCAGTGTTCAAAATGACATTTGGAAGATATGCCTGACTTCTGCTTGGCTTTCAACAAATCTGGAATCTTCTGCTCACCAGCCCGTAGCAAATGCTGGCAACATTTTTTGCAAACATGGGCCGAATTTTCGTTTCATGATCAAATGTAAAGTCAGACCTGGCTTTGGGTTTTGCTCTAACATTTCACACGAAACTAACCTGCCGTTCTTCCGCACGGATTCAGCGTCTAGGGCAGACTGCCCGTTACTCTAAAATGCATACGGTGTAAGGATAGCGGTAGGGAGGGGGATAGAGTGTGTTCCTATGTGG
Organism: Alouatta palliata; assembly: GCA_004027835.1. Lineage (NCBI taxonomy): Eukaryota > Metazoa > Chordata > Mammalia > Primates > Atelidae > Alouatta > Alouatta palliata. The sequence goes on along the minus strand of PVKV010022222.1, from coordinate 20,209 downwards.
GAAACCTGAAGGTGTTGGGATTTATGGCAAGAAAGAGATTTTAAAAATTACTCCAGCAATAGCAGCTTTATCTAAATAGTTTCAGTATTAGCAAGGGAAAATGGCAGTGAACCAACGCTTTATGGATTGATTATTGCTAGGCGTTGTGCTTGATATATATTATCTTATTCAATCATTACAATACTCTGTGAGGAGGGTATCCATTTTTTCTTTTAACTAGGGAAATAACTTATTTACCTCTGGACTCTGAAAATTACCTCTTTGTCTCTGTAATACATCAGAGGTGTGTGCATGTATATTTATCAACCGAAGGATACTTTGTTAGCAAGGAGTGGAAAATACTCTCCAGTTAGAGGCAGACCCATCTTGATTATGATATTCCAGTTCATGAGCAGGGTTGCAGCGCACGGTTGTGCAGGTTGCTTACTGCACGAGGCCTTCTGGCCAGGGGACAAGCCAGGGCTGTTACTCACCCCCCACTCCACTCTATGTCCACAGGAAGAAGGAGAACCTTTTTCTGATCTCCTCCAGTGTGTTAGCTGGTGATGCAAACAACGAATTAGCGACCTAGGAAAGAAACTTCGAAACTAGTAATTTCCCTTACATCCTGGCATCCTGGGGTATCCCTCTTTTTATTTTTTCCCCCTTTTCTACCGTGCACCCTGGGACTGTCCGTTGGATCTCCATTTATCCTGACTGCTGATCTCACTCTGGAGTGGAGTGGGAAGGGGGCTGAATTGGAAAGTATACGCCTGCCTTCCCCTCTCCCTCTGTACTGTCCGCCGGGTCTGGAGAGTGGGCGCCGATACGGCACCCCTTGCTCCTTCCTAGGCACCGCTCTGTATAAACTGCTTGGATGCATATTCGTGTTTGTCCTCTCTTATACTCTTTTCTTCAAAACTGCATGAGTGGTTAGGAAAGTATACACATTTTAAATCCCCAGAATTGCAAACTTTAGAAAACAGCATAAAGGAAAATTTGAAGTGTTATTCTTCAGTTAGCTGCGTGATGAGTTAAGAAAAAGAACACAAAGGGGGAAATATTGTTAGTTAATTGACAAACGTTTATTGAGCATCTGCTTGATTCTGTTTCTGAGACGGAGTCTTGCTCTGTCACCCAGGCTGGAGTGCAGTGATGCGACATGGGATCACTGCAGTCTCCGCCTCCCGGGCTCAGGCGATTCTCCTGCATCAGCCTCCTGAGTAGCTGGGATTACAGGTGCCGCCACCACAACATTTTTATATATTTTGAATATTTTTAGTAGAGACAGGATTTTACCATGTTGGCCAGGTTGGTCTCGAACTTCTTACTTCAAATGATCGGCCCATCTTGGCCTCCCCAAGTGCTGGGATTACAGACCTGAGCCACTGTGCCTGACCTAGCGTCTGCTTGCTTCTTAACAAAGCATTACATGCAGGAACAGGTACAAAAATTAAGACACAAGAATGGATTTAGTTTAAAAAGATGTGAAAACCAGCAGTGTACTATAACTTGTATACAATCTAAGTGTTGGGAATAGGGACCCTAGGACTTGAATTTGTTCCCCAGCTCTGACTCTTAATGTCCCCTACCATCTTAGCAAGTTGGCTGACCACTGGCCTTCATTTTCCTTGTCTGTAAGTGAGACTCCACGCTCTGTAATACCTTCCTCCAAGGATATTGTGTGCCTGGAATGAGGTAACGGATGTGAAATATTTTAAAATGTGCGAGGCTCTTTATACATTTAAGGTTTAATTGTCCTTACAAAGAAAGATGAAAAGATCATTGACAGTATCTTTAAAATACATACATTTTCCTTTCTAAATAACATATACTTTGAAAAATGTGGAGAGAATAAAGTCTAGATTAAAAGAAAAAAGCACAAAAGTCTACTTGTAAGACCCTAGAGGTAATTATGGTTAATATTTTGATGTATAATTTTGCATTTTTATACATTTATACTAGTTTATCACAACTCAGATAATACTGTTTATATATTTTTAAAACCAATTTATTACTCAACCTCGTATCAATTTAATGATTTATGGAGCATGTACAATTATCTTCTAGGCTCTCAGTAAATATCGGCTTTAGACATAGTCCAGAGATTTTTGCCCAGTAGCACTTCATAATCTGATTTTTATTAGATTTATACACAAAATCAAGACATCTCTATAGAGTCATTAATATATAAGCTCAAAATACAGTAATTTTCTTCTTATAGTAATTTTCTTCTTAACAAAGCATTACATGCAGGAACAGATACAAAAATTAAGTCACAAGAATAGATTTAGTTTAAAAAGATGTGAAAACCAGCAGTGTACTATAACTTATATATTATCCAGGTGTTGGGAATAGGGACCCCAGGACTTGAATTTGTACCTCAACTCTGACTCTTAATGTCCCCTACCATCCATTTGAAAGTGCTTTCAAATTATATCCTCTATCAGGAATTGAGTAACTCAAATAATCTCAAATAAGACATTCAAATAAGAGTATCCTAAGTGGAATGTTAATACAGGCCAATGTTCACAACTCTGGCTGCTTTCTAGCACTGTTGTCTCTTATTAAGTGGTTGATTTGTTCATGATAGAATGTAAGTAAAATGTCAAATACACAGGGGAAGTTCTAAAGTATCCAGACAGTGGGGTTGCAGAAGAAATGATTACTTGGAAATTTAACTCTTTTACATGTTGGGACTTTTCTTTTTATCATTGCTTTTCTTATTTCAAGCCACATTGGGAGTTTGAAACCATATATGCTTAAAAAAAAAAAACCCTCGCCGGGCTCACGCCTGTAATCCTGGCACTTTGGGAGGCCGAGGCGGGTGGATCACGAGGTCAAGAGCTCGAGATCATCCTGGCGAACACGGTGAAACCCCGTCTCTACTAAAAATGCAAAAAAAAAAAAAAAAAAAAAAAAAAAAAAAAAAATTAGCCGGGAGTGGTGGCCCGCGCCTGTGGTCCCAGCTACTCGGGAGGCTGAGGCGGAAGAATCGCCTGAACGCAGGAGGCAGAGGTTGCAGTGAGCTGAGATTGCACCACTGCACTCCAGCCTGGTGACAGAGTAAGACTCCGTCTCAGAAAAAAAAAAAAAAAACCCTCAATTTCCCACGGACGTTGGTAAATACACATTGCCTCCTTTGGGCCTTTTCATATGTATCATTTGCTTAGTCACACCGGTATGCTCATTATTATATAAATTGTCTTAGGTGACATGATTCTTTCTTAATCACGGTTAAATGTAAGATGGCAGAAACATTCCTTTTGGGCAAATCACTTTTCTCCTTTTAAATCAGTTCTATTTAGAAACAAAACAAATAGAATGGAGGCAATATCAATTACAAAGATGATAAGGCTTTATCTCATCACATCTTGAAGGTTTTATGCCTTTTTCTTGGTGTCCTGCCCTGCCCTCCTCCATTCCCTGCTCCTGTTTCTCTGTACATCAGGTTTTGACAAGGGGGACGACAGAAACCCCGCAAGGATATTTCGAGGGTGAGAAAATGTTACGATGGACCTGTGTTTCTTTACTAATGGTGAGTTGCGTGACAAATGCCATGGGGTTGGTAGGTTTTATTGTGTCTGTTAAATATTAACAGTACTTGTACTTTCTGAGATACTGTTGAAGTGCCTGGATACCGCTCAGCCAATCACAAAGAAACAGGTTTCCATGGAAGCATGCTCACAGATTCATTTCATTCACAATGAAATCCACACAGCAAGACAGATCTGCAAAAATAACCCATGAAAAATCGAAGCAAAATATTTCTGGCTGTTTTTCTATGCCTTTTAGTGTGTATGTCTGTTTTCCACTTAAAAAATAATCTAAAAATATCTGGGCATTCAGGAGAGCTTCCAGCGAAGCTGGAGCTCTTACCTCCGCCTTGCTGTTTGCTATGCTTTTGGCTGTGTATACCTGTGTACTTGAAGTGTTCAACCCCCCTGCGTGTTTGCTATCTTGCTCACAATATTTTATACCTAATTTTAAAATGAAAACCAGAATACTCTGAATGTGTGGTGAGCATAGACTATTTTAAAATACTTTCATATACTACTAATAAATCAAAAGTAAAAATAATCAATGATTTTTGGTTTTCTTCTATGAAAGGATTTAATAACTCTCTGAATTAGGTACCATTATTCCCTTTATTTTATAGGTGTAAACAGAAGCTCAGAGAGGTCAAGTAACTTCTTCAAGATTGCACAGCTAAGTGGTAGAACCATGTTTCCAGGTTAGATTTGTCTAATGGTGGATACCGTAATCCCAAATTACTATGCTATGTTTTTACTTTCATGAAGTATGGCATCAGTATTATCTGTTACTGGAGTCAAAACCTATCTATCTCTGGATCTACCCATCTATCTATCCATCTATTTATCTATCCACGTATTTAGTTTCCAGCCAGGAATACATATACGCACACACACGACATGTATATACATATACATGCACATATATTGTTAATGGATATATATGTATATATGTGTGTGCATACACACACACACACTAAACCATGCTTACTCCTTCTGTCACTGCTCTCATAGCAAGTCTTGTGTTTACAGCTCTCACATGGCGTTTATTTTACTTCACTGACTGTTTTCTTCGTTCTTCATGGCTACCTTCTAAGTCCAGCTGATCATGGATGGGTCTGTGTTGATCTGGATATTTCTTGAGAGGCTAAAACTGCTTAGCACAATTGCCACTTTATATTAAACTTAGGTGATTTAGAATTTACAAGAATTTGAGTGACAAGCCAAGAATTTTTAGATTCTGAGCAAAAGCAAGAGCAAAATCATATTGGGGCTGAGATGCGGTTTGGGTAGGCAAAACCTTTTCGCCACTGTATCTCCTGAATCAAGAAGTGAAGACATGTCCCTGGCATACTTGGATAAATGAATGAAATAGCTATATAGAAGCTTTTCAGAAGGATTATTCTTCAACTTTCAATATGTTAGTTTGAGAACACGCCTATCTAATTATTAGTTATTAAAACAGGTCCTCTAAAATTAAAAATATTCCAAGTACTTGAAAGTAACAAAACCGGATTAAAAAATAATGAGTAGACATTTGACAGTTTTTCTAATACTCGCAGTTCTTGAACATGATTAATTGACATACTCACACTTCATCTATTGGTTGACATTAAGGAATCAAGTGTTTAGATTCTTAAGGATACATTTTATGTCTCCAACCTTCCTGAAAACATTGTTAATGGATAATTATCTAGGATGCATTACTCATCTTCCTGTCTTATTAAACAGTCTATCAGATGTGACCTAACCTTTTCATTATGACTCAGCACCATCACTCTATTATTTGTAAACTGTGGGGTCGCAGAATGGTATCCTCAGGTGTCTGAGCTTATGAAAGACTGTGGCTGCTGGCTTGATTTCTCTTTTGACTTTTCCTCTGCCATTTCCTATTGTTTGACTGGCTTCCCTGGGTCTGCTTCCTACATACAGTCCATAGTATGTTTAATTTCCTGTCCTCTGTTGGCTAAAGATATTCTGTGGGTTTCATGAATCCTTCAATGTGTCAATTAGTTCTGGCCTTTATAGCTCCAGGGTGACTTTATTTATCGTCCTCTATAAAGTGTGTAAACCTGATCTAAGTACGTTCCTCTTCAGTGCTAGAGTTTTTTCTTTTTTGTTATTGTTGCTGTTCAATTCAAGAGGGAAAATGTATTTGGTTGAGTTTCTAGAGAGCTGTCTGCTGAATATGTGAGACAATTATAATTCACAACAAAGACTATAACCTACTCTGTTATTTTGAAGGAAAAACATTTTAAAAGGCAGCTTCCTTTGGGAATATTTCTAGGAATAGTGACTTTACATATGTATGAATGTGTGTATATATGTATATGTATATATATGCATATATATTTATATGAATTCACTTAGACTCTATTATTTCCGAAAATATGTAAGGCAGCAGTAGTGACAGTAGGAAAAGAAAAATGGGTAAAATTCATAAACTACACAGTGGTTGCCAACACTTACCTTTTATTAACTTGGCCGCCTGGTATTTTTAGGACTTTTTGAGCACAAACGAACACCCTGAAACTCTATCGGATTGTAGCAGGATGGCCCTGCTTAGGCCATGAGTAACTGCTGAGGCGGGTGTGGTTTGGTTACTGTTAAAATCTTGGAGGAAAAGTTTAATTTTGCTCTTAAGATATCTGGTGATTTTTTTTTTTCAAAGGCATATATAAGGGACACCACAAACCACGGATGTGTGCTTTCAACTATTAATTTATAAGAAGTGTTTTGAGATAACCAGAAATAGAGGAGTCAGAATGGTCTAAAGGGAAATGACTCAGGCATCCGAGGGGAGCATCTCACACTGGGGTCTGTTGGGGGGAAAAAGGGGAGGGACAGCAGGGGGTGGGGAGTTGGGGAGGGATAGCATGGGGAGAAATACCAGATATAGGTGATGGGGAGGAAGGCAGCAAATCACACTGCCATGTGTGTTCCTATGTAACAATCTTGCATGTTCTTCACATGTACCCCCAAACCTAAAATGCA
>PVKV010022222.1:0-13603 GCA_004027835.1 Alouatta palliata | reverse complement strand
TAATAATAATAATAAAAAAATAATAATAATAAAAAAAAAAAAAAAAGAAAAGATACCAGCTAATGAAACTGTTATCTTTCTGACTGGCCCCAGGCTGAGGTTTTGCCATGAGAGTTCTTTCAGTGTTAATTTAACCAGGACAGTTGCTGTTTTAAAAGGGTTTGCTAGCCAGGCTGCCAGAGCTGACAGAAAGAGTAGCTGCCTCCCCGGTGTGATTTAAAGGGCAGTGAAAGTTCAGCCAGCCCCTGATCTCCTCCCCAGTGGCCTTCCTTCACTTGGAAATTTTCATGATTAGAGATACGCCGTTGGGCACAGGCCTTGTCTCCAGAAGATGCTAATAAACAAGACTATATTTTACCTGAATTTATCATGAATGCCCTTTCTGAATTCATGAGCAGATGAGTGAGTTAGGCAGGTCTCACCAGCTAGATCAGAGCCTGACGATTGAGACACAGACGGGTACACTTAGGATGAGAATGTCTGAAGCCAGAGCAAGAGGTGTCGCCCTTGGATGACTTGGGTGGTAAGGGATGATTAAAATTTAAAGCCATCCGACATGTGGAGGGGCATTTGCTGACTGTAAGATGATGACGAAAGGGGAGAGGAGAAGGTGAGGTTTATTCTACGGTGTTGCTCAAGGCTGGTTTTGCTTCTCGGGAGTAACAGATACGCTTATGAAGGACAAAACCAGATCTTTTACTACTACTGGCCTTTTCCAATCAGATTAGATGATAATTTATAAATAATAACTTTCTCGGCTTTCTGACTCAATATCCCACCTAAATAGCTAAATCCTTTTGACTCCTGCTTGGTGATTCATCTTTGCTCTTCACTCTGTGACTAGACTGGTTTCCAACTAAAAGTATTTAAAGAAACTCAGCATGGAGTATGTCTTCTTTGTCTTGCTCCAATCTTGTGCCGCAGTTCTAGATTTTGTTTTGTTCTATGTTATTGAGGCCAAATACTCAATTTGCATCCAGGACGTCATCGCTAAATTCCAGCTCCATTCATTCGTTTACTCATCAAATATTTATCGAATGCTTGCTTGGTGTCAGGTACTGTGCTAGGCATGAGAAATACAGAGGTGAATTGAATATATGGTCTTTGTGTTTTAGAAGGTCGCTTTACTGCCTGAGGACTTGCTATGACACTGTGCAGTTCTTGAAGCCCTCCATAACTGGAAAACCCTTGTTGGAAACCCCTGTCTCCCTGACTCTCTTCCGTTTCCCTATGAACTGGGATCTTCACGACCAGAATCCACCGCCATGCCATTACAGAGAGAATATAACCAGAGGAATATAGGGGTTTGGGCTTTGAATGTTTTCGGGAGAAAAATGAATTTTAAAACACTTGGAAAATCTCCCAAGACGCTTTGAAATGTTTCTGTTTGTTCCAAGGGTTGTACATTGTCCTCACAGAAGGGATTTGGGATTTAATTGATTAGAAGAAACAGCCATTTTAAGACTTCTGCTCCTTCGAATTTCAGCCATTAAGGAAAGTCCTTTGGCAGACTGGTTTGTGCTTTTACATGACAGCTGCTTCCTGTGAAGATAATTTTGACAAGGAAAGCTGTTGGAGATGTGACCTTTGACTTACATTGCTTAGATCCCAAGGGTAATAATTTAGAGGATCTTAAAAAGAATGTATGTTAGAAGTGTTGCCATTTCACTAAGACAGTCAGCGGAGTTCCTCTACATTTTTTCTCCATAATCTGTGATGTTTTTAGTGAGCTTTACAGAATTAAGAAAATGGAAACAAAGGCTCAATTCCTGCTTCTTGAAGCACTCTTTCCCCATCTCTAACCCCCATAGTGAATTTTCTCTTCACCTTGCTCTAAAGTTTCATTTTGTTCCTTCCCTTCTTCTTTTCTCTTCTCTTTCCTCCTTCTCCCACCCCATGCATCTCTCTTTCTTTCTTTCTTGTAGCTCGTTTTCCGCCAAAGATGACTGCCTCCTTTCCATAGAGTAGAGCTGTTGCTAGAACGGTTGCTCAGCTAGGATGGTATTTCCTCGCCCTTGTATCTATGTGGCTGCTTCTTACCAATATAATGAGAGCAGAAGAGGTGCAGGTCACTTCTGGGCCCTCTTCATGCTATTCGCTCCTGCCTGTCCAGGATCCAGCACAGGATCCATGGCCATGGGAGGTGGAGCCACAAGATGAAAGGTGCCTGGGTCCCTGAGACACCACCTGGATGACAGCCACTTCCCCTTTAAGAACACCCATCGATGTGGGTGAGAAATAAACTTCTAAGGTGTCAAGAAACAAAGAGCTGGGGGTTTATTTGCTACTGTAACTGGTATTACTCACTTGATACTATCTGCATAGTAAAAATCATAGACCTAGCCCCTTTAGCAACACAGAGATGAATGAGATACATTGTTTGCTCTACAACCTAGAAGTTTGGAGGAAAGAATGCAAACAAGTATAATGCAAGGCAGAATTGAATCACTTAGAAGTTTAATAAGACTCTTTGAACTGCACGTGACAGTCATCCAATGTGAATTGGCTTTATGAAAGGGGAAATTCACTAGCTGGATACTCATCATTGATAAAATGATTGAAAAATGAAACGAAGAGTCAAGCAAGGATGTAGCTGGTTACAAAAAGAAACTGGCACCAGAGGACTTACATGCTGCTAGGACTCATTCTTTACCCATCAGCTGCAGTCAGGGGAGTGGAGCCATGAAGAAAAGTGCAGTTCCCGGGGATATTACAGGGTTTGAGGCCGGGGGCTGGGAGGAACAACACTCAGAAGTAGAGGAAACTTCTTTTATTCTTAGGAGAAGAGAAGGGTATTTAGCGGACAAAGTAATTGGTTTCCTCTACAGGTGGATTAATTATGTGCCAACTCACCTCCCTCCTCGCACTTTTTTTTTTGATTTTTCTTTGGTTTGGTGTCTTTGCGTTGTTAGCGTTTCCTGTTTTTATGTCTGGCACCTGAGCTCAAATGAGATCTTTTCTTTCTGTCCTTCTGCCTTCCCCACCCATAACAGTGTTTTGCATATAACAGGGGCTTAACAACAACAACAACAGAAATGATTGACCGAGAGAATATAATTAGAGGAATATAGCAGGCTCAGTTCTCTTTAAATTATGCCAAAGACAGACACTCTTTTATCACCATCTCCTGCTCCTCTTTGTGAAACTTCAACTCCAGCCAGCCAAGACTTCTGATGCCTTTTGCAAGTAGCCTCCTTTGGTGTAGTATTTCTCTGGTGTTCTCCGTGCTCTTATTTCCCTTGGGAGCCTGCACTCTTTCTCCCAGCCAGTCCAGAGTCTATTGTTCATGCCTTGACAGGTTGAGGTCAGGTCCCATCTATGCAGGGAAGCCTTCCTAGGCCACTACGTTGCATACTGGCTTTGCGTCTTCTAAATTCTTATCTCTTTGAACCAACTATTGGCAAGTAAACATGTTTTGTGACATTTTCCTTGCAAAAACTACAAAATATATTACCTCAATTTTATTTTATTTTCTCTAATTAGATTGTAAACTCTGAGGAACAAGAAACCTACAGCATAGACTCTATAGGAGCTGATACAATAGCTTGAATGGTAGACTCCTAATAAGTCTTTGCCAATAAATTGAATTCACTCCTGTTTTCAGTTTCAAGACAGTCATCCCATTTGTATGGTGGTGAAGAATCTCCAAACACTCCTATTAGTGCTGTGGTTTCTTCAATGTATATATTTACCTTTCATTTTTAAATTACAAGGATCTGTGAAATGGTTGAGTGGAAAATCCCTATTCCAGGCTTGATGTTTGTTTGTTTTGATACAACCTTCGTGATAATGAAGCCTATTGCACAGAGAGAAACTGGAATCAGGCTGCTTACTGACTGCAGAGAAGCAGCGTCTCTTGAATGGTCAATGGCAATCATTAATTACATTGCTTTTCCTGACACTGCCCTGTGTGGTGGTGGACAGCGTATGTGGTAGTCTGAGTGTGGTAAGTATGGAAAGCACAGGATGTGGGAAAGCTGTGAGAAAAGGCTGGGCTGGGGAAGATGAGGAGCTACCACTACTTCTGATAGGCCAAGTGTGCAAAGATCAGAAAATACGTAGACCCGGAATATGGAGGCAGTAAATATTTGAAAACAAATTTACCTCTCTGCTTCCTTGTCCTCAGCTGCATCATACGTCGCTTCCGTGTAAGATTCTATCCCGTCTTGTGCCTTCTAGAGTCTCCTCTCCTCTTCCGGGCTTCTTTTGAATCCTGATCGTCTCCTATTTGCAAATGACACACAGAGTAGAAACTGTTTTTTATGTTGTGGCGCACAAAATTATGGAAAGCCTGCCTGCAGTTGGAATAAACCAGATTTGGTGTTAGAGACAAATCTCTCAATTTCTTCTTCTCCAAAACTGTTGTCATTAATTGCTAAACAGAGTAACATGGAGTTTGATATTTGAGGAATTTATAGGATAATAAAAGTTTAAAAAAAATAGCTTCGGGGTATATTTTGTTCAGATCCCCTATTTTGTAAATCAAAAAACAAAAAACAAAAACAAAAAACCCAAACCCAAACAAACCCTGAAGTCCGTAGAGCAAAAGTGAAAAAAACTCAGAAAGCAGAGTTCAGCACTGATAACCACAATTTTACAAGTATACATCTTTAATTTTGAAATTTACTTTAAAATTGTGTTACAAATCTGATAGATAAAATAGCCACCCAAATACACATGTGGTTGTGGATCATGTAAGGCCGGTTGCCTCTCCAGGAGCTTGGACACGCCCATCCTTCCCAGCAACAAGGAATTACGTCACCATTCTGCACCCAACTCCTAGCCCCGGCTAAAAAACTCCCGCCCAAAAAATTTCAAAAAAGCCACACCAAACCCTGCCCAATAACTCTTTGTCCCATTTAGGTCATTCTTCCCCAAGATGGCCCACTCACCAAAGATCCTGCCTACCTACCAGTAATAACTGCCATCACTCCCCTTCCTGGGTCCCAATATCCAGTCAAGTGCCTTATGCTTTGTCTCCCCTATATCCTATCAAATGCCTTCACTCCTTATAAAACCCCTTGCCCTAAAAAGTTAAGTGCAGCTTCTCTGGCCCTTACCTAGACCATAGAACCTCACCCGAGAGCTGAATAAATAGGATTTTCATTTTCTTATACTGGCCTCAGTTTCCTCATTTCAACTCAACAACATACCTTACAGTTCACACATAATTTAACTATATATTAGTTTATTTGGCTTCTCAGCCAAAATGCAAGTGAACAATCACAGTCTCCACTGTGCAAGGGGTCATTTTTCAGTAGACTCCATGTGAAGCCGGCCTGCTCATATATTAATAAATCAACAGGTTCAGATCAAGGAGGAATGGCCAAACCATTTTCTCGCTAGGTTATACTTTCATTGAAAACCTGCTCATTAACTTATTTATAAAAACGATATCTCACTAATTCATAGTCTGATATAGTAACGTGATTTAATGTTAGGAAAGTGCTCTATATTTTATTCTTCTTGAAGTCCCTAGGAGAAGACTAGAAGACTGTTGATTGCTTATACTGTAATGCTGATAGTCACCACATTATTTTCTGTTTTCTCGTAATAACACTTCACATTCATCAAATTCTTACCAATCAAGTTCTTTACTTACATTCCCATAGGCGTATCAGTGAGTGAGCTGGTTATTATTTTCATTTCACTGATGCTAAAACTGGGCCTACACAGGTTACCCACCTTGTAAGCTGGGGAGCTAAAATTTGAATCCAAGGAGTGTAACTCCCGAGACTACTTACTATTATGCTAGAGTGATTCTCCAGGCAGAGCTCTGTTGTGGGCAGGGGAATAGCATCTCTTTCCCTTCTAGTTTCAAGCCTATGAACACACTGAATAAATCAAACATGCTCAAGAGGACACCCTGTCCTTTAGGATGACCTGGGGAAAAGGAGAGTGTGGTCGGGTACATTGATGGCTGTCCCTTTGAAAGCATAGAATAGGGATACAGTTAGAGAGCTCGCTTTATTTGGCAATTCTCCCTATGACCACTAATGGAGACTCAAATTCAATTACAGTTTCTCCTATTCAGATCAAGGTAAAGAAAAGAGGGGCAATCTTTATAAATGGTAACCATGGGTGTCCATTAAAATAGCTTTCTATTTGCTGTCTTTTACTTCTCTGCCACGTGAATGAATATGGTGAGTGTCTGACTTTTTCAGACTAGTCAAATATTTTTTCCTGTTTTTCCTTCATAGTTTCCAAAGGCCAGTGTTTAGCATCCAAACTGTTCCCTTAAAGATAGCCCCAGGGCAGTCCCAGAAGCCTCACAAAAATTGTCTACGACATACTAGGTTTGATTTTTCCTTTAGAAAATATATGCTTAGGATAGCGAAAAAGCCTCCACACGTTCTTCTTAAGAATGACATTTCGGTCTTAGTTATGAGAACACATTGCATTGCCTCAGATCCAGAAACCTCTGGCCGCTCGGTTCTGCTGCAGTCACGGCACATGGCAAGCAGGTTGCTGATGATCGGCATGTCTCCCTAAAGAACAGGTACTTTATTTGTTGGTAATATGAACTCAAAATAAAATCAAGAGCAAAGTCTCAATGGTACCATTTTCTCTCTCATGTTGTTAATAATAAATGGGGCTTGGAATTCAGTTCAAAACAGAGTTTCTGGAACCTACACTCCTGCAGTCAATAAGTGGACCAGGTTCTTTTTCAGAGCACATGTCTTCTTTTATACACTCTTAATTAGGTTATTTCAGGGTGATGAGGACATCTGCGCCTTTCAGCGGAGCCAACCAACAATGCTGTTTCCACCAGGCCCAGAGAAACACAGGGGCAGGTAGGGTGGAATTTGAAGGCCGTACAGGTACCACCAGGTCGGGGACCGGCAGGAGCATGAGCACAGTAGCCTTGTTCTCTTCTGTTTTTTCCTTTCAGGACCTTTCAGAGGTTGACAGCAAATCAGGTGGGATGCAACCCTGACACTTAGAGAGTATTTACCGGGATCCAAGTACTTTTCCTTAGCCCTTTGAGAATTTGCTCATTTAGTCCTCCAAAGCTACCTGGTGAAGTAGGGACTGTTACTACCCATCCCAACTTACAGACAAGGAAATTGAAGCACAGAGAGATTCAGTGACTTGCCCTAGGTTATAGAACTGGGAAATGCCAGAACTGAGGTCTGAACCCAGTTGGTCTAGGAGAAAGAGAGTATAGAGCTCCCTCCTGTGTTCCTTGGATCCTGGAGGACTATGCCGTGTCAGGCCCACTGGACGATGCACCCTACTCCCTGTCATTTTAAAAGGCAACGTGACTTGTACCAGGAAGCAAAAGACTGGGAGCATCCCCTTTCTGTCACCCCATGGCGTGATTTCTAGTGATGCCCTTCCCTCCTCCAGACACTCCCATGATGCAGGAGGTTCCTTCCCCTGGCCTGCTCCTGGGCCAGTCCACAGCTCAGGCTGAAACCAGGCCGCCTCTGAAAATAGAGGACGTGGGCAGAGAGGTGGCTGGATCCCTTCCGCACCAAGCAGGCACAATGCCGCCCCCTCCTTGAAGAACTCTGCCTATTCACCTTTCTCCTTGACCCAGCGGGGGAAGGAAGCTGAGCCTTCAGGCAATTCTTCATTGCTGTTGAACATGGAGTCTCATGCTAGAGAGATGAGAGTGTGAGCATTTATTCCGGGGTGTGTTTCTAATGAACTCTGAAAGGTCAGCCTGCCCTTCTTGAATAAAAGCATTGGTTCTTACCATATGCATGGCCCTGCTGCCTCTTTCTCTCTCCTTCTCTCTCTTTCTGTGTGTGTGTGTGTGTGTGTGTGTGTGTGTGTGTGTGTGAAGAATTGCCAAAAGAAAAAGAAGGAAAAAAAGCAAGGCACCAACTTGAGACTATCTTCATAATATTTGAAGTTGGGCCTGTTTGTTGTCTGAGTATAAAGCATGCATGATATAGAATGCTCAAAACCAAAATGACCGTCCTATTCTGAATCTGAGGTCGTTTTTTCTCTGTCAGTGAGTCTGGTTTGACCTGTCAGGAGGGACTGAAGATAGCACAGCGTGTAAGCTCCTCCAAGGGCATTCTCAGGGCAGTGTCTCGTCACTGTCCTCGGGTGTAGTCCCCCTTTGGTGAGTTCACTTCCTCGGCTGGAGGCTGAACCACAGCGCTGCTGCAGGCCTGGCTCATGTCACAGTTGTACAAAAGGTCCGTTTTCTTACACTGGGGGAAAGAGCAACATGGTTCCTTCAGTTCTATGAGCTCTAAGGCTCCGTATAGCCAGTCAGCCTCCCTCCATCAGAGCAGAGGCAAATGCAGCCCTCTGATCCAGGCAAAGCGGAAGGCGGTCATTCCTCAGAGCATTCCTCCACCACGGCACCTTTGACCTGGAGGTCCTGTGCACAGATGTATATTCATACATATATTTGTACATATCAATGTGTGTGCGCACACGCACACAGGCACACATGTAATGTACATCCGGAAGAACTAGGCTCCATGTCTATGCAAATAGTACTAAGATGGGTGACACATATTTTCCTTTATAAATGGATTGCGAAAAGAAAAACCACTTAATAAAAATAATAAAAGAACTGAGAGTGGCGTTTTCAGTTTCCTGGGTGGAAAGTCGTTTTCCCAGATGACATTGTCTGTTACTACCTTACCGGCTGGCCTCTCTCGGGCTAGAATTCTTGGCGTGCCCTTGAATTCATGTTGGTGTTTTCGATGCTTTATTCATGTATATGTGTGACACTTCGTTTTATTGCAAGAATTTGGTAAATATTAGCAGATTAATGCTTCCCTCCCTCTTTTTCTTTCTGTGGACCTCATCCCTCATAATTTCTTCCTGTACTCCCCATCTTGGCCTCAGAGACAAGAACACCTATTGCTTTGTTTTACAGCCTTCCTGAAAATAGACATTGACTCCGGCATAGTGTCGTATACAGAATTTTAATGAGTACAGAGCAAGCAGCTCAGTCCTTCACTCTGATGTGAGAGGGGTGACGTCAACCTATCCAGGAAATATTGATTTTAAAATTGCTGTAAGGGTGAATAAATCGGTAGCACTGTGCATTAGCGTGAGACCACCCGCAGCCACTCACCCACACCTCCCCGTTTGTTTGTCTTAATGCCAGGATGATTAGACACCACCTGAATGGGTGCCCTTCAAAATACAAGTTGGGGGATCAGAGAACGTTGATTTTTTTTTAAACCTACATTTTGTAACTTGGTGTTAGCCTAGATTTAAAATTGTAAGACATACTTAGCTCCCGATTTGAGTATTTTCTTTCCAATTCTAGTACTTGGTTCATTTAGGAAAACTGGGAATCATGGTTTTGCATCATCTTTTTTGCTCCCCTCTCTTCCCATCTCCTTCTGACAAGTTTTGTGAAGCATGTTTTGGTGTTTCAGCAAAAAGGGCACTATGGAAGGTTTTATTTGTTTCCCATTCTGCTGTATGAAATAAAAAACCCTAGCATCCAGTTTGTGAAAAGCCAGCATTGTGAGCTCTTTGCAAGAAGAGACACTATTCAGGGAGACACTGTCTAATACCAAAGCCAGATAAATTCTCTTTATACCAAAAACCAAATCAGCAATAAGGACTCCAGCCCCAATGCATCACTAAATGAATAACTCCTCTCAACTCTCTAGAATAGGGTGGGATTTTAGATTGATACCATTATAACCATTTGCATTTCCTTTTGTGACCTTCTTTGCACCTTGCTGGTTTAGCTAGTGATTTATGAGTTAATTAGTTACCAAAGATTTCTAACGTTCTTTTAAGAATAAACACACTACTTACTGCAAGGCCGCATTATATAGCATTAAGAAGATTATTTAATTCTCCAGGTTCTTACAAAAGAAAAAACCACTTTTTTTTTTTTTTTTGAGACGGAGTTTCACTCTTGTTACCCAGGCTGGAGTGCAGTGGCGCGATCTCGGTTCACCGCAACCTCCGCCTCCCGGGTTCAAGCAATTCTCCTGCCTCAGCCTCCCGAGTAGCTGGGACTACAGGCACGTGCCACCATGCCCAGCTAATTTTTGTATTTTTAGTAGAGATAGGGTTTCACCATGTTGACCAGGATGGTCTCGATCTCTTGACCTCATGATCCACCCGCCTCGGCCTCCGAAAGTGCTGAGATTACAGGCGTGAGCCACCGCGCCCGGCCGAAAAAACCACTTTATAAAATTCATCTGCAATGACTTCAGAAATTCGGTTAACCTTTTTAGCAACTAACCTTAGTGACTCAAAGGTTTGATGTTTTGCTTTTTAGTTGACCCCATAGATAATTTTCTACTGGATATAATTCCCCATAAACATTCTCTATCAATGACCATTACTCTAAACATTCCTGAGACCCTTCTCCTCCCATTCAAGCTAAACTGACAGTTTAATCCTTTGTTAAGCTTTAGGATATATACAAAAAATACAGACCCTATAATTTGTCCTCAAAGAGCTTACAGTGCACATAAAACAACCATTCATAATCTGAGACAGAATCTGGTGTATGAAGTGGGTGGTGAATCATCAGTGTCGTGGGAGTAAAGAGAATGATCTCTTTGTGGGTTGTCGTAGCCCCCCAAAGGGGTCCGATGTGGGGCAGGGAGGGGAAGTGGTTAAACTTCAAGTTGGTCTTCAAAGGATTTATAGTCTTTGTGGAGGTGGAGTTCATTCTAGGTTGAAGGGAAGCTGTCCAATGCAGAACTAGGTATGTCTGATACATGCTTAAGAGTTAGTGCATAGACAGGCCTTACTTTAACGCTGGTTTCATTCAAGGTTAGGGTAAGTTTAGAAAAAATACCAGGGTAAAGAACACCTCATAATATCAGGCTGAGGAAAACTGTATTTTAAAAGCTAACTGCAAGTTGTATTTAACTTATAAAGAAATAGAATATTTGATAATACCCACGGGTACTATAAAATGAAATATTTTATTATACCCAAAGAAGAAATCATTAGATCCTTTATTTCACCACTTTGAAAATGGCAGAAGAGTAATCTTTGTTGGGTAAAAGTATCAACCGATCGATAGTGCAGAAATGCCGTCACCATAGAACAAAGGGAAAACAGGCGTCAAACTGTGTCCGGTGTGGGCGCAGCATTTACCTATGCCTTCCTCTTTTCCAACAATTACAAGGGAAGGGAAGGAAAAAACCCAACTCAAATCTATCCAGATGTCTTCCACGTAGCGATGTTCAATACATACTAATGGATATATGAATAAATAACCATTTGGTTGACGAACCCGATCAAATGAACAAGAGCCATCATGTAACGCCTAGAAGGCAATTGCCTTCCTATAACCCACTTGCTACTCATGAAAGATGAATTCATTTGTATCTACATATGACATAAGGCTGGACAAAGAAATGGATCCTTTTACTCTACGTTTGAAAGATGAATGAAGAGCACAGAGAACAAACAAACTAAAAGAAAACAAGGCAAAACAAAAGCCTGACACATCCCACATGTTAACAAGCTAAAATAATGTATTGCCGATTGGTTATCCCTTGGGGAAAAAGTAGTTATACAACCTCTTAAAGAAGTATGTTTAAATGTTTTCCAGGTGGCTTTTACTCTGTCAGAACCCATTCTGCCCAATGAGGGATGCATATTTACAGGCTGCTAATACCCAGCTGATAAGAAACCATGCCTGAATTATTTCTGAGTGTCCTGGGAGCCCAGAGGTAGCTAAAAGCATCTCTGCTTAGATGTCACTCTCAGTCAGTTGCAGCTGTTACCTGAGTGTCATTTACCCGTAATCAGGCAACAGAACTCAAACCTGGATCAAGCGTCTATTTCCTTGCACATGAAATTCACCAAAAAAATAAAGAGCTAAACAAAATATAATCTAAATTAGCAACGTGATGGTTTGCCTTTTCAAGGGATGAGATAATATAATAATAAGTTTTGGACCAGTTACTCAGGAACCAAAACTGATTTCTAATCTTGACTAATTTTCTTTTGGCTATTCCTGTAGATGTGGGTCTCCCTTCAATGAGGATTTTATCATTGTCATGATTACTAGATGATGAGTAACGTATTGTTGCCATTTGTAAGCTCTTTAGCAAACTGAGGGGACACAGACCAAGCTGATTTTTTAAATAGAAAATATTACGCGTTTTTATTATGCAGGTTCCTTCTGAAGGATGAAACCCTTGGGCTGCCATTAGGAACCGCATGAAATTAAGCTCTATAACCTCTCTGATTTTTAGTTTCTCTCTTTTATAAAATAAAACGTTTAACTAAATTATCTCTAAGACCTATTCTACTATTATTATTACTATTTTTTTAATATATATTTTTTATTGCATTTTAGGTTTGGAGGTACATGCAAGATTGTTGCATAGGTACACACATGGCAGTGTGATTTGCTGCATTCCTCCCCATCACCTATATCTGGCATTTCTCCCCATGCTATCCCTCCCCAACTCCCCACCCCCCGCTGTCCCTCTCCTTTTCCTCCCCGACAGACCCCAGTGTGAGATGCTCCCCTCCCTGTGTTCATGTGTTCACATTGTTCAACACCCGCCTATGAATGAGAATATGCACTGTTTGATTTTCTGTTCTTGTGTCAGTTTGCTGAGAATGATGGTTTCCAGGTACAGCCATGTCCCTACAAAGTACACGAACTCATCGTTTTTTGTGGCTGCATGGTATTCCATGATGTATACATTTTCCATGTATACATCCATAGTATTCCATGATGTGCCACATTTTCCCTGTCCAGTCTATCATTGATGGGCATTTGGGTTGGTTCCAGGTCTTTGCTATTGCAAACTGTGCTGCAGTGAACATTCGTGTGCATGTGTCCTTATAGTAGAATGATTTATAATCCTTTGGATATATACCCAGTAATGGGATTGCTGGATCAAAAGGAATTTCTATTTCTAGGTCCTTGAGGAATCACCACACTGTCTTCCACAATGGTTGAACTAATTTACACTCCCACCAACAGTGTAAAAGTGTTCCTATTTCTCCACTTCCTCTCCAGCATCTGTTGTCTCCAGATTTTTTAATGATTGCCATTCTAACTGGTGTGAGGTGGTATCTCAATGTAGTTTTGATTTGCATTTCTCTGATGACCAGTGATGACGAGCATTTTTTCATATGTTTGTTGGCTTCATGTATGTCTTCTTTTGTAAAGTGTCTGTTCATACCCTTTGCCCACTTTTGAATGGGCTTGTTTGTTTTTTTCTTGTAAATCTGTTTCAGTTCTTTGTAGATTCTGGATATCAGCCCTTTGTCAGATGGGTAGGCTGCAAAAATTTTTTCCCATTCTGTTGGTTGCCAATTCACGCTAACGACTGTTTCTTTTGCTGTGCAGAAGCTGTGGAGTTTGATTAGGTCCCATTTGTCTGTTTTGGCTTTTGTTGTCAATGCTTTTGGTGTTTTGGTCATGAAGTCTTTGCCTACGCCTATGTCCTGAATGGTTTTGCCTAGATTTTCTTCTAAGGTTTTTATGGTGTTAGGTCTTATGTTTAAGTCTTTAATCCATCTGGAGTTAATTTTAGTGTAAGGTGTCAGGAAAGGGTCCAGTTTCTGCTTTCTGCACATGGCTAGCCAGTTTTCCCAACACCATTTATTAAACAGGGACTCCTTTCCCCATTGCTTGTTTTTGTCAGGTTTGTCAAAGATCGGATGGTTGTAGATG
>PVKV010022221.1:0-35807 GCA_004027835.1 Alouatta palliata | reverse complement strand
GGCGGGGAGGTGCTGCAGCCAGGAGGAGGGGAGTGCGTGCAGCAGGGGGAGAAGGTGGGGGGAGGAGGTGGGAGACACAGGCGGCAGGGGGAGGAGGAGGGGGCGCGTGCAGCAGGAGAGGAGGTGCAGGGCACACGTGGCAGGGGAGAGCTGTGGCAGGCACCTGTAGTACTCATGCTTGTCCTGGGAGTACAGTAGCTGATCGATGCACGGCCGCTCATCCACCTTCTCTTCCCAGGTCCCTTCTTTCCACCCCTCTGCGTAACTTTGTAGGACATAAACCTGGTCAATGAACGGCCCACCAGACTCTGAAAGACATTAAGAGAAGGCAGGCAGTGTGACAGTGATCATCAGAAGCTCACTCACAGGAGCACATCAACCACCAGCAGGTGACTCTTACTACTGTACACCCCCCTATTCCGAAAGGGACTGCAGGAGGCTCACAAAGGCAGAGGCAGGGAGAGCACCTGCTGTGAGGCACAGGACCGACAGCCGGCAACAGCAGCCGGAGGGTGGAGCTGGTCCCCAATTTCCCGGGCCTCACGCCCTGATCAGGGCTTTCCCTGCTGGGACAGCTCCCCTCGGGAGCTTACAGCTCTCCGGCCCTCTGTGAGGCCATCACCCCCTACCCCCTTGGCTTCCCACGGCGCTCCTCACCACCTCGGCAACCTCTGCTGCATGGGTTAACTGCGCTGGTGTCCTGCCTCCCCTGGGACAGGGCTCAGGCGAGAAGGAGTTGTGCCCGTTACCCACGGCCCAACCCGCACCCAGAAGGTGCCACTGCAATGCCCAAGAGGTCAGCAATTAAGATCTGCTCAAAGGCAGCAGAACAAAGCCAGGAATGAGCATCGCCGCACAGGTGAAGTCCTGGTGTCCTTTTCACTCATTCATGACTGAGGGCTAACGGCTGCGTGGCCTACGGGCCCGAGGCTGGGGCTGCGGGGACTCCTTCTACAAGAGTGGGAGGTGGTGCCATGTCAGGAGCTCACTGTGTGGTCTCCCGGCAGCCTCGCCCCAGGACAGGCGCCCTGCCTCACGGGCGAGGAAACAGCAAAGCCCCAGGTTGGTGGTAAGAGTGAGACCAGCATATCCGCCTCAGAAGCGCATCACACAGGCCCTCCGTCTTCCCAGACCTTCCCAAGCACTCGGATGCCCAAGGCCCAGACCTGCCCACTTCCCTGTCAGGAAACCCACTGGTCCCAAAGGGAGGTGAGGACAGCATCTCCGGGTTCCCGTCACCCAGTGTTCAAGCCAAGGCTGGCTGCTAGTTAGACTAAATACGCAACCACAGCGTTCATCTTCCAGGACTCACAAGCACATTTACAGTCAGCTCAGGAAAGGATGCACCCTGGGAATGCTTGTTACAAGCTGTAGACTTCGTGACTTCACGTCAACGAGGATGTGAGAGGTTTCTCCCTCTGCTGCTGCGTGCCCCTAGCACTCACAAGACTGACCCTGACACAGAAAACATTTCAGAGTGACAAGATGCAGGCTGCGACGAGACCCACGTCCTTGAAAAATGACGACACGGGAGCCACGCTCCTTGGCAGGGAGCAAAGGTCTCTAAGCCCAGAGGGTGGCTGTCGAGTAAGACCCCAACAGATGCTAGAAAGCATGAGCCTGACTCAAACCCCACTCATCTTCAGTGCCTCCCAATGCAGCAGAAATGCAGCACTGAAATGTGTCTTCCAAACAACACAAAAAGCTCTAAATACCTTCATTCTAAGAGTTTTAATTCCTCTCTTAAAATTAAATGAAAAGATTAAGCAACACAAAGTTAAACAAGAGGGACCTTCACCTCCAGCGCTGCACTGAGACACCACAAAGCGTCCTCCGCACGCAGCACGTCATCCTTCACGTAAAACAGCCTTTCGCACAGGGAGGCGAGTCCTGTGAGGACAGCACCCGCTGCGGCCGCGTTCCTAGAGTGTTAGGGCGGCTGTAACTGCATTCACCTACTCATCAGCCCAACGTGGTTTCCAGAGGTGAGGGGCACAAAGCTCATCCACCTCAGGTCTACTTCCCGAGAAACATTTTGGGAAGCTCACTGCAGCGTGGGAAAGGGACCATGCTCCCGGGTGGAGGAGGTGCTGCCACAGGCCTCAGGTAGCCCCGCTGGGCGCTGGAGGATGCTGGTGAAGCTGGATGCAGTCGTGAGTCCAACCCGGTATCTACCCTAGAAATGACTGCCCAGCCCCAGTTAAACAACCTCGGCCTCCCAGCCTGCTGCCCGCCTCACCTGTGATAAACTGCTCATACTCAATGACGGGGATGTTTTTATTGAGACTCGGAAGATCAAAAAACTCAGACCAGGGAATCCGGACCTGGTGGATGTCAGGACTCTGCCAGTGATAGAGGCGGCCCCAGGGGGGCAGAACGAGCACCCACTCCTCCGTCTTCAGCAGAGTCTTCAGGAGAGAGGCAATTCGGATATAGACATCCCTGCGCAGATTGAAGCCTTCTGGGGGGTTGACGTCATACAGAAGATACCTGAGCAGGGAGGAGGAGGACCACGGGTCTTGAATGCTGAGGTCTCGGTATGGAAAACCGACTGCTCAGAAGTCTCAGCGCATGGCCCGACTCCAGACCCTAACAACGGTTCCTAGTTAGCGAAGGCAGTGAGTGGTCTGTTTCTCTATGACCACTTACTTCCGGAGCCTGTAAGCCGAAGCAGACACGCTAACATCCTTTTAACCATCAGCAATAGTTCAAAACTATGGCCAGAGGACACCCAGTGACTAGAACCCAAGAATCAGTACCCACGTGGTTCTCAAACTGTTTGCTCTGAAGACTCCTTTACACTGGAAACAATGATTGACAGCCACAAAGGGCTGCTGGTTATATGCGCTGTGTCTACGGACAGGTCCTGCGTTAAACATTCAAGCTACAAGCATTTAATTCAGCTAAAAATAATAAGCCATTACATGTTAACAACAGTCACTTTTTTAACGAAAAAATGTATTTTAAAAAATGAATTAGAACTGTGACGATGTTCTTAATTTTTGCACATCTGTTTGGGTCTGGTGATAGCTGGATTCCCATACCCATTTCTGCATTCAGTTTGCTGTTTCATCACAGATCAGGTGGTTTCTGGGAAAACCCCTCAGTACACTCCTGAGAGAAGTGAAAAAGGTACCCTGGTACTATTAAAACGGCTCTGAAAGCTCAGAGATCCCAGACACACTTTAGCATCACTGCCCTCAGGAAAGACACCAAGCGCCCCAAGGCACAGGTCCCCAACGGCTACAGAAACCCTGTTCCTGGCGCTCTCCTCTCCCTGCTCTGCGCTGGTTTTCCACAAACCCCCACTGTCACGGCTGCCTGCAGCGCCCAGGCCTGCAAACGCAAGAGGGGCCGCACGCACCTCTGCGTCCTGGCCCCACTCGGAGTCCGCCTGGAGATCCCACAACCACAGGGAGTCCGCAAAGCTCGTCTTGGCTGAGACTTCTCTGCGGAGCGCCCCGCACTGATTCCCGGCTCTGCACACCCAGGCCCGGACCCATGTCGCTCGCAGGAGCCCGCCTAGGCTGAGCCTGAGCAACTCCGCGCTCTTTCCAGGCTCCTGAGGCTGCGCCCCCCTGGCCGTGCAAACGACCCCGCCCGCAGACCCGGGCCGCAGTGACGGAGCCCCGAGTACAGCCAACCCGCCGGCCCGACCCTGCCCTCAGCCCCCGCCCCATCCCACCCCGCAGGCCCCTGTCCCGCCCCCATCCCACGCCCCAGGCCCAGGCCCAGGCCCAGGCCCAGGCCCAGGCCCCGGCCCCTGCCCCGTCCCCTCATCCCATTCCCCTGGCCCCTGCCTACCCCCATCCCATCAGTCTTGGCCCCTGCTCCCATCCCACCACCCTGGCTCCTTACCCTGCCACATTCCGTGCCCCAGACCCTTGAACCCCATCCCATACCCCTGGCCCCTGCCCCCGCTCCATCCCATCCCCCTGGCCCGCGCCACCCTCCGTCCCGTGCCCCTGCCCCAGGACCCCGTCCCATCTCCTTGGCCCCTGACCCCGCCCCATCCCAGCGCATCCCCGACCCTCCCCCGCCCCCATCCCATCCTCTGACCCTGCCCGGCCCTGGAACCCCAGCGTTGGCACCGTGAACGCGTATTTACCGTCTCCGGGACGCCGCCCCCGACAGGATGTCGGCCGCCGACTGTCCGGGCCAGAACTCCTCGCCCGAGGCAGAAGCCAGCGGCCAGGACGCTGTCCCCAGCAACAAGGCGACAACACCGAGTGCCGCCATGGCCGCAAGCGGCCACGCACTTCCGGCAGCTGCGCTCCGCCCCGGAAATACGCTTCGCCGCGGTGGAACGGGTTCCCAGTAGCCATGGCAACGCCCAGAGCCCACCTCCTTGCGCATGCGTATGCGCCAGCGCCGGCAGGCCGAGGCGGGATCCGGAACTGCACGTGTGCGGATTCTCCACCCACCTGAGCGCTTGAGCCAGC
Source organism: Alouatta palliata (assembly GCA_004027835.1). NCBI lineage: Eukaryota > Metazoa > Chordata > Mammalia > Primates > Atelidae > Alouatta > Alouatta palliata. Next base: position 31,365 of record PVKV010022221.1, on the reverse strand, counting down.
CGTCCCATCGCGGTCCCGGTGGCGGTGGCGGTGGCGGTGGCGCGCGCTGGTGCTGTCGGGGGCGACCTGGCGCAGCCCATGCAGGGGCTCCTGAGGGTCCGCGAGGCCGGGAGGTCCGGGGGCGGGAGGTCCGTGGACACCGGGGGCCAGTGGGGAGGAGGCGCAAGACTGGGGGTCGGAAGGGCTGGACGGCGGGGGCGGGCCCGTGGAGAGGCAACGTGGGGCAGGTAGGGGCGGGGGGCTGTACTGCGTGGGGCAGGACACGGGGGGTCGGTAGAGTGGGCCGGCGCCGGGTGCACGCGCCCCCTGAGTTGGGGACCGGGTGGGAGCTGCGCATGAGAGCCTGGGTTTTTGGTCTGGGGTGCCGTCGAGCTCGTGCCTGCGGCCTCCTGGATCTCCCCCAGCCCTGGAGCCCTGAGGAGGGGGCACCCGGGCTGGGGCGTGGGCCTCCAAGGAGTCCTGGAGGGACTGTGCTACTGGGGCGCGGGGCCTCGTGGGGTGATCAGGAGACCCGCGGGGATCCGGAGCTGCCGCCCCTGCGCTGCCCGCCTCTGGCCTCCTCTGTGAGGGGTTATTACAGGTCTGGTTTCGGGAGCCAGGTGCTTTCCCGCCGCCACCGCACACCGCAGCCTCTAGGCTGCTCTGCCGCTCCAGAGGGCACCAGCATTGGCCGACGGCCTGGGGCGCGGCGTTGGCAAGCCTGGCCTTCTGAGGGGACGCCACGCTGACTCTAGTGCAGGCAGCCCCAAAACAGTATAACTTGACGAATTCCTGGAAGGATGCCAGTTACCAAAAAAGAACATATGAATGCTCATTATCTGTTCAATTAAATTTGACATCAATTTGTAATCAAGTGTCCTGAAAAAGAAAATTCCAGGCCCAGAGGACCAAGCTGGTGGATCGTACTTAGAAAAGCAATGATAGGAATGCGGCAACTCAGACAGCGGATGAGGAGGGGCCGCTTATGCCTGACTGGTGTATGAGGCCAGCATTGCCCGGAGAGCAAAGTCAGACATCTCCAGACAATAGAACCAAAAACGATGTCTTTCATGCATCTAGACACAGCATTTCAGAAAATTAGCAAATAGAATCTATCTGCCTATTGCCTACGAAAAAGCCACTTTGAAAAATACTTGAAGAGATTCATTCTGAGCCAAATGGGAGGACCATGACCCATGACACAGCCTCAGGAGGTTCTGAGAACTTGCACCCAAGGTGGCTGGGTTGCTTGGTTTTATACATTTCGGGAGACATAAGGCATCGGTCAGTGCATATGAGGTGTGCATTGGTTTGGCCCAGAAACACAGGACAACTCCAAGCGGAAAGGCCTCCAGGTCATAGGGAGATTCAAAGGTTTTTCTGATTGGCAATTGGTTGAAAGAATTATTGTCTAGGCCGGGCGCGGTGGCTCATGCCTGTAATCCCAGCACTTTGGGAGGCCGAGGCGGGCGGATCACAAGGTCAGGAGATTGAGACCATCCTGGCCAACATGGTAAAACCCCGTCTCTACTAAAAATATAAAAAATTAGCTGGGCGTGGTGGCGCATGCCTGTAATCCCAGCTGCTCAGGAGGCTGAGGCAGGAGAATTGCTTGAACCCAGGAGGCGGAGGTTGCAGTGAGCCGAGATTGCGCCACTGCACTCCAGCCTGGCGCCTGGCAACGGAACAAGACTCTGTCTCAAAAAAAAAAAAAAAAAAGAATTATTGTCTAAAGGCCTGGAATCCATAGAGAGGAGTGTCTAGGTTAAGATAAGGGGCTGTGGAGACCAAGGTTCCTAATATGTAGATGAAGTTTCATAGGTGTTCACCTTAGAGGCAATACCTGGCAAATGTTTCCTATTCCGATGGGCAGCGTGGTGAAACCCAGTCTCTACTGGCAATACAAACACAAAACAAAACGACACTAGACTCTCAGCCAGTCTCTTCAGAATCGGAAAGAGCTGGGAAAAGAAGGGGAATCTCTACAGAATGTGAATTTCCCCACAAGAGACAGCTTTGCGGGGCTATTTCAAAATTTGTCAAAGAGATTGATTTTGGGTAAAATACACTGCTGCTTTCAGGGCCTGCTGTCACATCCTGCTGTACCAGAGTCAGACTGGAACTTGGTGTCATTGCTATAGAGTGTCGCTGCTCTGTCAGTCTTGTGACCTGTTTTAATGTCAGTGCTGGGCAGCTGCACCTGAACTCCAAAGGGAGGCAAGTATAATGTGGCACGTCCAACCCCCTCGGTGGAGTGGAGGGGATCCATTCAGTTGGTTGAGGAGGGTTAGAATTCTACTTTTGGTTTACACTACATGAAGCAAAAATTAAAATATTTTCTAGACCCCTAATAGGGTTCTTTTAAAGCTTCAGGAAGAGGATAAACATGCTGATCAGAGTGGAGTCCCAAGCACCCAGAAATGCCAGGTCATGGACAAAGGCTTGGAAAAAAAAAAAAAAAAGACCTCAACCAGACATAAAAGCATGAGCTTTAAAAGAAAAAATAAGAGAAGTTAAACTTCATCAAAAAGTAAGCCTTTCTGGTCTTCAAAAGTCACAAAGGGCAAGCCATCGACGGGGAAAATATTCAGAATAATGGATCTGACAGAGGGCTTGTATCTGGAATATATAAAGATGTTTTAAAATCCAGGAATCTGCCGGACCCTATAATCCCAGCACTTTGGGAGGCTGAGGCAGGCGGATCACCTGAGGTTAGGAGTTTGAGACCAGCCTGACCAATATGGTGAAACCCTGTCTTGAAAAAAAAAAAGAAGAAGAAAATAAAATCCAGGAATCTGACATGAACATGGTAGTCAGCCTGACATGCAAAGGAAGGAACCCGAATGGCCAATAGGAAGGGAAGTGAACGTGAAAATCTCAGTGGGATTCCCTTTTCACCACTGGACTAGTACAATTAAAAACATGGACGCCAAGTGTTGGAGGGTGAGTGGAGTGGCCAGAACCCCCAGACACTCGATGGGAATCATTTCACAGTTTGTGCTTCATCCTGGCCGAACCCATGGCTGGAGTCATTCCAAAAGCAGTGATGAGAGTTTCCACCAGGGAGTGCCTCAAACCCCCTGAGATGGGCTGGTTGGGATTCCAGAAAAAAGAGGCCCCTGTCGCCTGGGTGAACCGTCCAGAGCACTTACTGGGATCTTGCATAAGGAGGGCCTGCAGTGTATCCTCAGGACAGATAGGACAGATGGCTGACCCAGCCATTCCCTCCTGCCTTTACCTGGGAGAAACAGTACCACCTGGCTGAACATACCTTCTTATATACCCATGAGTCCTGGACTCGTGCAGCCTTAGGGGACCCTGACACTCCCACAGGCAAGCCAAGGGGTTTGCCTGGGCCCTGTGGCCAGAGATCCTTGAGATGAGTTCCCCTGTGCAGCCCTCCCCACAGGGGACCCGCAGCTGCTGCAGCCACGCCCAGGCCGCCTCCTTCAAAGACGGGGCCTGTGCTGCTTCTGTGAACAGACACTTCTTTCAGATGTCAATGATCAATGCTTAGGAGGTGAGCGCCCAAGCAGAAGCCGACCTTCTTTATGAAGGGGGCCACAGAACACCCGAACCAGAAATCAGGAACAGCCAAGGCCACAGGGGAACTGAGGGGGCCACACCCCTGCCTCTGGGCTGCTCGGGACAGGCCAGCCCTGACCACACTGGTTCTATCGCAAGGACTCACGGTGGAGCTCTGATGGACTCAGTGGCCTTAGCTGGAGCCCACAGACCCAGGTCCTGAGGGCAGTTCTGTGCTCACGACCTAGAGGCCACAGCCCGCACTCTGCCTCCAGCAGGCCTAAGTCACTTCTCTACGGTGAAGGCTTGGCCTTGCTCCAGGCCTGGGGGACTCTCCCCCACCCAGTGTTTCTTCCCGGGTGACAGTGGTGGGAGAGCAGGCAAACCACGTGCTGGGTGCCACAGTGGGAAGACTCCAGGCTGGCACCCCTCCGCCTCTTTGTGAGCTCTGGCCTTTCTCCTCCCTGCCTGGGCAGCTTCCTGCAGGTTGAGAAGTCTTTTGTTGACCCCTGGATTAAAGTCCTAGTCAGACTTTCCTCAAGAAAGTCTGTCTGAGTCTCAGGAAGTGGCCCCGTTCCCTGCAGGGCACAGTCTCTTCTGTGACCTGCAGCTCACACAGCGAAGGAGGGGCTCTCGGGTCCCACAGGCCATTGCCCCGAGGCTGCCACGAGAGGGCAGGAGAGCCCTTTACGGGAGCTCCATGCCAGGGAGCAGAAGAAACGCAGCTCCGCCAAGCACTGCATCGATGTGTCCAGCAGGGAAAGGAGAGGCTCCAGCACATGAGAGAAGACCAGACTGGGCAGCCCCTGCCGAAGCCTCTGGTCCCCTGCGACCCCCGAGGGCAGGCCCTGGGCCCCTGCAGCCCCTGCTGAAGCCTCTGGTCCCCTGCGACCCCCGAGGGCAGGCCCTGGGCCCCTGCAGCCCCTGCTGGAGCCCCTTCCCAACTGCTGGCCTGCTCCCAGCTCGCTCAGCTCCCTGCAGAACCTCACCTGAGGGGAAGGAGGCTGTGTTTGGGCTCAGATGCAGCAGGTACAGCTTGTAGTCCTGGGGCCACACCTGAGAGAGCCCATCATTCCACCCCTGCTGGGCCCTAAGTATCATCTGTCCCCACAGAACTCAGAAGGGTCAGCTCTGGGCACTCCAGGCCCCCAGCCCCATGAGTGAGCCCTGGGCCTGAAGTGGATGTGGGCCACAGGTCCCCGGCCAGAACACCCACAGTGGGTGGACCTGTGGACCCGATGTGGGTCGCCTCCCAAGAGACATGTAGATGGGGAGGGGCCCGGCAGATCTTAGCATGGCTGGAGATTCCACCCATCACCACCTCCCAGCCTTCGCGACTGACGGGGGTGGCCCTGGGAGCCGGGTCAGCAGTGAATAGCAGTGAAAGGCAGTCGGGGATGTCACCACTGCCCCTGAGACCCCCCTGCCGTGGAGATGAGGGAGCTGTCCCTTGGCAGAGGGAGGCTGGCCAGTGGGAGTGGACAGAGAATGGACCTAGTGGCCGAGGACTGCTAAGCTCAGGACCCAAGGAGGGCTCTCCTAGGAGCAGGGACCAGAGCAAATGCCGGGGACACCGTGCAGGCCTGCTTGTCCGTTTGCAAATCGAACGAGCAGGTTCACGTGTTGGGAGTTTCCGGACTCATTGCAGAGTTCGCTCCCTGTGCATCACAGTTCCCCAGTCACCAAATCCTGGCCTTCCTGCCTGGACGCGCACAGGGAGGTGACAGCGTTGTGAGTCAGTGGCAGGGCAGGGAGTCGGTTTTCCAGGGCCAGAGGCCACGCTCAGAGAATTTCTTAGCAGGAGCTTGGGGCCCTTGAGTCAACACTTTCCTACAGACGGCCTGGCCAGCTCCCTGGACGCATGAGGCGCCCGAGGGTCCTAAGCCACCAAGTGATCAAGAAGCAAAGGCGCCCAGGGTTTCCTGGGGTGTGCCGATCCCAAGGCAGCCACCTGTGGTCACTGTACAAGGGACCAGCGCCCCAGGAGGCCTGCACCACAGCGGGGCCTGCCTCCCAAGTGACTGGCCAGCGCCTGCAGGGACCTGGGGGGCCACAGTGAGGGCTCCGCTGGCCCACCTTCCCTGAAGCAAAACCCAAGCCTTCTGCCTCGGAGAGCACCTGGACACCCGCCTCCTGTCGGGCCCTGGACACATCCCAGCGGCTGCATGTGGGGGAGGTACAGCCTGGGCTCAGGGCCAGGGCCCGCTCTGGGGGGATGCCAGACCTGGGGGCGACCATGCCTGCTCAGAATTCCCCCCACACCTGGGCTTCTCCCTCCTGACCTTCCCTGGCGAGGGGAGGGCCTGTCCTTCCTCAGCACTGCGTGGGAGGTGGGAGGCCGGAGGCAAGGCCTGCGGTGTGGAGCTCCCCCAGCATGGGGCTCCGGGAGAGAAAGTCCCATGTCTCAGGGAATGAAAACAGAGATTGTGCCACCCGCACGCACTCGGTGGCTCAGAAAATCATTTACAAATGTTCTGAGCCCCCGAGTTTGGCTCTAAAAGGGATGTGACCGGCTCGTGACAGCGCCTGTGCCTTGAGAGGAGAACGTTCGGCTTTGGGGGCAGCTTTCCCTCCAAGAGGAGCTTCACAAACATCCGCTCCCCGTGGGGTCGCCTCTCCATGGCCTGGGGCCGCTGTTGGAGGCAGGGTCTCCAGCTGCCACCAGGCGGGAAACGTGGGGGGTGAGCGGGGGTCACAGCTGGGGCCCACCCGGGACTGTGAGAATCTGTCCCACAGGACTTTCTGGGATTGAAAAGCTGGCAGGGGTGAAAAGTGCGTCACACGCTTCGCTGGACCCGGCTGCTTATTTATGTTTGGAGGACTGGCTCCAAGGACTCCTGTTCTCCCTCTCCAGTGGTGGCGTCAGCGGAAAAGCAGACAGGGCCAGGGGCGCTGGGCTTTCCTCCCTGGGATGAAGCACAGCCGGGGGTTTTGCTGACTCCCGAGCAGGCCCTGACCACCGGGTTCAGGGTGGCGAATCCACGAGTGCCAGGCCTGGCCCTGAGCCTCCGCATAAACGTCGCAAACCCCCCGGCCCGGGCGGTGTCCGTTTCATCCGCTCCAGGGCAAAGGCATCAGTTGCAGGTGTGAGGTTTAGAGATTCTAAAAGGAGAAGGGCCAGAGGTCTTGAAAACGACCTTGCTCGCCTCGTTCATTCATTCCAGGAATTTGCGAGGACCTCCGTGTCCTGCGCTTGGTGGGGCCTGGGACGCAGATGTGACGGGCGCTGCTCTCAGGAGCAGACGGAGGTATAGACGCATCACTGTACACCCACCTTGGGCGCACAGAGGGCCCTGCGGGGAGCTGTGGGTACAGGGAGGGGACGCTCCGCGTCGTGCTGACGGTGTTGGCAGAGTCTCCAGCTTCTGCAGGAGCGGAACCTGTGGGTTCTTCTGGGAATTGTTTAACGGGACCTTTTGCCTGATAGTGTCCCTGCTGTGACACTTTGGGAGTTTGAAGTGGTTTCTTGCATCCCTGGCTTGTGTCTTAGCTTTGTAGATGGCGTTCTATTCTAAATTTTGAATATGTTTAATGTGAGAAATAGTTATGAGGTGAGCACCATGAGTTCCTGTGTACCTGTCACCCAGCCCAACCACCAGGGGCACTGGGGGACTGGCCACACCCCCCTTTCTTGGGACTCCTGAGTCTCTGGTGTTACTTAAAGGGTGTTTCTTACAGCAGGACAGTTGAAACAAACTTTGATATCTCTTCCGTCTTTGTACGGCTGCGGCTTCTAACATTCTAATAGTGTTTTCATAGCCGTGGCTGAGAACAGAAGAGCGTGGACCGTAGGGCTGAAGCAACAGAAACGTGCTTCCTGCAGCTCTGGAGGTGAGGAGTCTTCGCTCACCATGTCACACGCTCAGGTTCCTGGCGAGGGTCAGATTCCTAGCTAACCAAACTGCCTTCCCAAGAACCCTCTGCTAATACTGTGTCACTGGGGGTTAGGCTTTGACTCAGGAATGCTGGGGACACGTCACCAGTCACTCCATCACACATGGTGAGCTGTTTAACCCACTGAAATTTTGTTTGCAGCTATGTGAGATACAGCTCTCACATTTTCTGTTGCAAATACATAGCCAGTTATCAGATGATTTATTGAAAAAAGAATCTTTTCTCCACTGACTGACATAAAATGCCACTGTCATCATAAACAAAATTCCTGTAAATACTTGATGCTGTCTCTGCTTTCTCAGTCCTGACTGGCAGACTTGTTTCTGTTTCTTTGCAGTAACTCAGGCCAGTAACGGTGACAGCTTTACAGCAGGCTCCCTCCTCAGGCCTCGAAAGCATTCCTCTGTGGGTCTGCATGGTTCTTCTCCCACGTCAAGTTTACAAGCAGTGTCAAGGCCCACGGCAGTCCTGTGGGAGTTTTAAAGGATGCACATAGTTCATGGGACAGTTTGGAAAATTGTCATTCATGTGACGTAGAGTCCTGCTTGAGAATGGATTCTAGCTCTCAACTAATTTAGAATTTTGGCAAAGTGTTTTAGATTTCTTTGATGGCAGAGGTGCTCATTTCCTGGTTTGCTGTTGAGTATTTTATGAAATCCATGATTTTGCGACAATGAGTGGGACGCTTTCCCATAAAATGTGGGAATTCTGTATTGCTGTTTTAATAAACACTGTTGATTGATGTATATGATGTTACAGTTGGCCACTTGTAATTCTAATAGTTTGTCCGTTCGTTATTTTGAACTTTTTAGGTAAACAATCAGATAATTATGCAAATAATTATAGTTGTATCTCTGCCTAATATTTATACTTTGTATATATTATCATGTTTGGCCAGGACTCAATTATAAAACCAAGCTTTTTTCTCTTGTGTCTGACTCATGAGAGTGGCTCTAATGCAGGGGTTTGCAAACTGTGGCGGTGGGGGGGCGGCGGGGGCAAATCCAGCCTATGGTCTCTTCTTGTAAATAAAGTTTTATTGAAACACAATTATGCTCATTCTTTTACATATTATCTGGTGCTATTTTCACGCCACAGCAGTAGTGTTAAATAGTCCCGACAGAGGCAATATTGCCTGAAAAACCTAAAATATTCACGATCTGAGCCTTTACAGAAAAGTTTGCTGGTGTCTGTCCTAATGTGTTAAATACCATGTTTGTTACAGGTTCAGGAAGCTTCCGACTATTTCTAGCTTTCTGAATATCTTGTGGTTGTGTGTGCCTTAAACTTAGGACTAAATATTAAATTTACAAGATGCTTGTTTGCATCTGGAGCCTATCTTTTGAGATGCTGAAGTGTCTCCCTTTTCTAGTCTCTTTACATAGTGAGTTGTCCTAACAGATTCTCTAGTTAACAGAGTTAAAGCTACTAATGCCAATTCAAAATCAGGGAACCGCTGGGCATGGTGGCTCATGCCTGTAAGTCCAGCACTTCGGGAGGCAAAGGCGGGAGGATTCCTCGAGCCCAGGAGTTCGAGACCAGCCTGGGCCGAATGGCAAGACCCCGTCTCTACAAACAAATTTTTTTTTAATTAGCCGGGCATGGTGGCAGACATCTGTGGTCCCAGCTACTCAGGAGACTGAAGTGGAGGATGGCTTGAGCCCAGGAGGTCAGAGCTGCAGTTTTTTTGTTTTTATTTTTTCCAAGTCTTGCTCTGTCATCCAGGCTGGAGGGCAGTGGTACAATCTTGGCTCACTGCAACCTCCACCTCATGGGTTTAAGCGATTCTCCTGCCTCAGCCTCCCGAGTAGCTGGGATTACAGGTGTGTGCTACCATGCCCAGCTAATTTTTATATTTTTAGTAGAGATGGGTTTCACTATATTGACCAGGCTGGTCTCTAACTCTTGACCTGGTGATCTCCCACTTTGACCTCCCAAAGTGCTGGGATTACAGGCATGAGCCACGGTGCCTGGCCTTTCTTCCCTTTTTTTTTTTTTTTTTGTGATGGTGTCTGGCCTGGATGACAGAGCAAGACCCCATCTCAAAAACAAAAAGCAAACAAACAAACACCTGGGGGAACATTCCGAAAAGCAGGAGACATCAACACCCTGTACAACCACAGTCCAAACCAGGTCTCCAAAGCTAAGCGTGGGCAATGTGTGAGTACAGCCCGCTGGGCTGAGTGTGTGTGACCCTGCGCAGGCTTGCAGGCCCCGGCACGTTTCTGCGTGTGTCCTCTCCGGATGATGACGTGCTCTGGGCAGGAGCCGCTGGAGCAGGCGCTGCACTGGGAGAAAGCCCGTCATACCCTCCTCTGTGGGAACCTTCCAGACAAGATGGCCACATAGGGGCAGATATTTTCGAAAGGGGCTTAGAGTCAAACCCAGGAGTAAGGACATGGAATGCTGAGTGGGTTCACAATCAAAATAGGGTTTATGTCAAATATTGGATATTAAACAATAATTAAAGCCAGCCTGGACGGAACAGCTGCAATGCTCAGGCTGGGTGGGGGCTCAGGAGGAGGGGCTCTTCTGAGCCTCTCTAGACCCCCAGGAGGTGGACACCACCCCCAGCTCTTCGGGGGGCTCTTGGACTGCACCAGCAGGAACTGAACCCCAGGGACTTTGGAGCTAAGAGCAGAACCTCTGGATGTTAGAGGCAAGCAGGTGGGTGGAAGTGAGCGCAAGCTGGGGGTCCCTTTGATACTGGCTGCCCTGCACTTCTCTGTCCGGGTTTGTCTCTGTCCTGTGCACATGGCACACACTGCTCCGGGGGTGGCCGTGCCACAGATGGGCGGAACACGCCTGAGGAAGGCGGGCCGGGCAGAGGATGGCCAGTGGCTGCAGGTGGCAGAGCTCACTGGAGCTGGCTGGGCCTTGGCGATCAATACCTGGTTCTACAGATACAGAAGTACGGAAAGTAATCGGCACTTGCTGGGACTGGGATCCCGGCCGGCAGCTGCCCAGCACAGAGCTCCTGGCTCCACAGTTTGGGCCACGCGTTTTCTGAATAGGAGACGCTCCAGAGGGGAAGTATGCACCCAGGCCCTGCAGAGGCAAGGGTCCAGCGTTTCATATCGCGACGTCCCTGGGCCCCGCCCCTCTGCACAATGACAGTCATCTGGGAGAGGTTTCCCACAGCTGACCTTCCCTCCAGACCACTCCAGGCTCCCATCGATGGAATGTTCTTCCTGTAACTGCATGGGTTTCACAAACCACAACTTTCCATCTTAATCTCACGAAACCGAGAAGCCCAGACCATGAGAAAGTCAGGGAGGCGGCTTTGCACACCGGCAGGCTGGCTGGGGAGGCCTGGGAATATCGCTGCTGACGATCTCTACCCCACATAGCTGATCCCTCACACCCGCGCGTGGTTCACCCCCTTCTGCGGCTCTTGTTCAGAGCCCCTCTACCCAGAATGTCCCCAACCCCAAGCCATGCAGCAGTGCCCCTGTGGGGTCTCAGGCAGCTCCTGACTTCCCATGAGTCCTGGGTCACCTGCAGGAGGTGAAGACGCAGGAGCTGTCTCTAGGGTGGTTCTCAGGTCAGAGGGCCGCCCTGTACCCTCATCTGTTCCAGAAGTCCCTGCACACCTGCAGCCGCCCACCCCCTCGGCTCGTCCCCCTCTGCCTCCGCATCCCATTGGCTCAAGATCATCCTTCAGCACTGCTCAGCCCCAGACAAAGCAGAGCAAAACCCAAGGCTGCCCTGAGACCCCCACCATCTCCAGTTCAGCCTTGCTTCCTTGAGCACCACCCCTGCCTGCCTGGTGTCACCCGCTCCATGCCATCCCCACTGCCCCAGCGACCCCTGAAGCTCGCTGGGTGGGGTCTGCAGCTGCCTCCCTGTCTTTGCTATGGGCGATCCTGTGACTTCATCCACCCCAAACGCGCCTGTTCCTTGGCAGCCACTTTATTTGTCATTTTCAGAGCAAGTGTTCTCCCCCACGTCGGTCCTGTTCTCTGTGGCTCCCTCCAGGTCCCCTGCAGAGGGCTCCGTAGGGTTCATTGAGCAGGGCCTGTGGGTCCTGTCCCTGTCCCTGCCCCTAACACTGAGCCTTGCAGGACAAGGACACAGGGATTCACTTGGGGCACCCCTGCCATGTTCAGGCCTCACAGCTGCCCTGGGGGTGGGCGGGTCCCGCAGGGTTGGCCACAGCCCCCCAGTCCCCCCCTTGAGCCATCCTGACCACTAGAAGGCCCCCGGTGACCCCAGCACAGTCTCTCTCTGGGCTCCCACACCCAGGCCACAGTGCGCTCAGGGGCAGGTGCGGGTGGAGGGAGGGTCTAGTCCAGGAACTAGTATGGACTTTTCTTGCCTTCTAGAAGGTTCGGCTCTGGCCAGGGGTCAGGGGCAGAGCAAAACCCAAAGTCCCCTGAGACCGCCACCTTCTCCGGCGGGGCCTGGGGAACTCGGGTATGGAACATGTGACCCTCACCTCTGCGTCTTTTGAGCTACAGTTTGGGGCAGCTGTGTACCTGCCTGCTTGCCCCACCAAGAGGCTGCTCTAAGCCCCCGGCCCCACCCGTGTCCCCATCCCGGCAGCGTGGACCAGACGCAGTCCCAGCCGCTCCCAGCACCTCCTGTCTCACAGCTGAGGGTAACCAGGGCAGTGTGGGGTTTGTCCTGGGGCTGACAGTTGCTGAGTGAGAAACACAAACCCGGCTCCAATAGCGGCATGGGATTGGGGTTTCCATGTCACAGTCGTGAAGCCCTGAAGTGCTGCCTGTGCTTAGCAATTGAAATATTTACTTGGAGATGTTCAGTTTCACAGACGGCCAGGAAAGGCGGGGGTGGTGCAGAAGCCCTGCCCCCCAGAGCACTTAGGAGGGGAGGGGCTCAGCCCTTGGCCAGGACGTCTCCCCCACCTCACCCTCGCTGGGCTGTGGCCCTGGGGACGCTGCCACTGGCCTCACACCCTGGAGCGTGGACGGGCCACTGTGGCCTGTCTGAAGGGGAAACGGTTGTCACTTCCATCAGAGCTGACGGACGCAGCAGGGCCTGTCTGTGCCAAAACCATAGTCGAGGTGCCTCCCGGCAGCCAGTGTGTGGGAAACCCATCAGCTTCTGTGCGGAGGGTCAGGGAGGCCAGATGACCTTTCCTTCCGTTCCTGAAGCCTTCCCCGAATGCACTTGTGACCAGGGGACTGGCCAGCAGGTGTCTGGGAGTCAGTGGCTGTCTGGCAAGGCGATGGCACAGGTGGACTGGTAGCTGGGAGCAAAAGGTGAGGCAAGACCCGTCGGCTGCTGCTGGAGCCCCAGGCCCGGGTGTGGCCTCTCTGCGTCCCGTCCCTCGCTGGGCAGCTTCACCAGCTCAACCTACTCAGCCTGGGTGTTTCTCCTCCTAAGTGCCTCCCTCATGGTAGTCTTGGGAGGCTGGCCTGAGAACCCAGCTGGCTGCAGTCTCCAGGGAAACTGGCATGTGGGGCACACGGAGGTCCTGCCTTTGTACCCAGCCCTGGGACACTCCACAGTGAATGCTTCCACTGCACGGTCTCCGGTGTCCCTGAGCTCCTGCTCTGGCCCCAGAGCCGGTACTAGGAGTGGACACAGCAGCTGGTGCACACGACAGGGACGGTGGAAGGGCAGAGCCCACCCAAGGAACACGCCCCCTAGAAACTACCTACACCAACTCCATCTGGTGTGTGCCGTGGGCAAGGACATGCCGGAAGCGCAGGGGCATGTGGGAGGCCCGGGCCTTGAGCCATGTCCTGGTGTGCATCGTGGGGATGTGTCCTGTGAAGATGCCCCGGCCACCTCACCTCTTTCCATGTGCAGTGAGGGGTGGGCAGCATCCTTGCCGTGGGTGTTCCCAGCAGAGGGAGAAGAGCACCACCCTTGGGCCACCACTGTCACCAGCAGCACCTGGACTGTGAAGCTGAGAGTCAGCATCTGCTTGGCTGGACCCAGAGCGGCCAGGGGCTGAGGGCGGCACCCGTCCAGCAAATGTCAGCACCTGGTTATTAGTGATGGTTAACAATAGAAGTGTGGTCACAGCGAATTCATCGCCCTTGAATTTGAGGCGTGCTCTGTCCACCACAGTGTCAGCGCTGAGTGGGGCCCCCAAAATCCATATACTGGATCCCCAACTCCCAGGATCTTGGAGCAGGACTGGATTTGAAGATGGGGCCTTTAAGGAGGTGATTACAGTAAAAGGAGGTCACAGGGCGGCCCTGGTCCGGTCTGATTTCCAAGGAGGAGATGCGGACGCAGAGTGCCCAGAGGGGCCCTGGGAGGATGAAAGGGCTGTCTGACTGGCCAGGCCCCTTTTGCCCTTCCGCCTTCTGCTGTGAGAGGACTCAGTAACCATGGGCCGTCTTGGAAGCAGAGAGCAGTCCTTGCCAGACACCAAACCTGCTGGCGCCCTGGTCCTGAACTTCCCGGCCTCCAGTGCTGTGAGCGGTAGTTTCTGCTCTCTATGAGTCAGTCACAGAAACCTTCTCACAGCAGCCAGCACGAGGGGGCGGTGGCAGCCTGGGCCCTCCCAGCCCCACCACGCGGCTTCCTGCAGATGTGAACAGCTGGGGACGCTGGCCACGCTGGGGCTTCTCTCTTTTCATTTCACTTTCTATTTCAAAACAATTTCAAATACACCAAAAAGTTGCAACAACAGTACAAAGAGTCCATATTATTCATCTAGAGACTTATTCAGGTTTTACTAACTGTCCCAATAATGTTTTTTTTTTTTTTGAGAAGCAATCTGGTTCTGTCGCCCAGGCTGGAGTGCAGTGGTGCAATCTTGGCTCACTGCAACCTCCCCGCCTCCTGGGTTCAAGCGATTCTCTTGCCTCAGCCACCTGAGTAGCTGGGATTATAGGTGCCCGCCACCACACTTAGCTAATTTTTGTGTTTTCAGTAGAGACAGCGTTTCGCTATGTTGGTTGGCCAGGCTGGTCTCGAACTCCTGACCTCAGGTGATCGGCCCACCTTGGCCTCCCAAAGTGCTGGGATTACAGGCCTGAGCCACCTCACCTGACCCCAACAATGTCTTTACAGCAAAAAGATCCACTGTACGGCCACACTTGGTGCCCAGTCGCCATAACTTCATGCTCACCCTCAACCTGGAATGTTCCTCAGTCTTTCCTTGACTTCTAAGACCTTGAATTTGTTGAAAAGAGAAATACTCAGTTCGGGTTGATTTCGTGGTGCGACCCGGGCTGTCGGTGGAGGGAGCAGGTTCATCTGGGTTGAGAGGTGGGCGTACTGATGTGTCCACGCTGGGGAGCACTGACCTTGACCATCTGGTGGACGTGGCATCTGCAGTGGTCTCCAGTGGAAATTCCTCCCTTCTCTGTAATTAATACACATTTCGTGGAGGGACATTCAGATGTGACGTAAGCCCCATTTTTCCCTCCGATTTCACTGCCAGGTTTGGCATTGACGGATGTCCTTGTTGCCTGAATTAATTATTCCTGCAGCGCTGCCAGGGGTGAATTCCTCATGCTGTCACTTATCAGCTGGAATTCTACTGGGGCGGGTGAGCTTTCTTCCCCTCCATTTATTAATTAGGTGTATTGACGTCTATATAGAACCGCAGAGTCTCACGTCATGCATGGGAAATCGTCTGTTACTGTCCTTATTTATTTTATTTTGATGTGAAGTTTGTCTCAGTGGGGGGCCCTTCAGGCTGGCGTCTGTGTTCATGTTTTCCAGCATATTCTTACTTTGCATGAACACGTGCACACGTTTCATCTGCAGCTTCTTCTACCTGTTTGTATTAAGAATTCTGCATTCTGGTGCCTCCAAGTTGAATCTATACCGTGGGCGCTGCTATGCCTGCTGTCCTCTCTACACCCGCCTCCCATCAGCCCTGCCGGCCTCCCTACACCCGATCCCATGCCTGGCCTCCCACGTGTAATCTGTCTCCTTATCCTGAGGGCTCAGCCTGGCTTGGAGGCCGTGTCCCCTACAGCTGCCCTCTGTCCAGCTTCAATGCTTCCTCCATGGAGCCCAGATCCCAACCAGGTCCCTCCTGGTCTGTGTGGGAAGGAGGGCGTCTTTTCAAATTCAGCTTTCTCCGAATCGAGGGTGGAGTCTCCCTCGGAAGGGGGGGCCCTCACTCTGCAGCACCCTCTGTGGGAGGAAGTGGTGAAGGTCCAGGCTTTGCTGGTCCTAGGACAGCTGCGCTCAGGCCAGGCAATAGAGGAGGGGGCCCCTACAGAGGCTGCAGGGTCCCCCAGGCCATCCTTGCTGCCCCTCCTCAGGTGCCGTGGTGGGGACTCCGCAGGCAGGGAGCCCAGCTGGTCCCCTCACTCAGGCCCTGGGACTCTGCCCCAGCCAAAGCTGATGTGGGTGATTCATGGCTCGCTGCTGCGGCAGCTGAGCGCCATCAGAAGTGACCCCATTTGTGACTATCTCGGCCTGAGAATGTTCCTCGGGTGAGCGCATTCCCCTCCCTGCAGCCAGTGTCCCTGGGCAGGGGCTGGGCTCAGGCACTAATGTGACAAGGAGGAGAGTGCTGGTCTCCAGGAGGCCCAGGCGGACAGATAGCCAGTCCACTCAGTCTCGCTGCCGCAGCCACAGCTGCCTGGAGCGCACAAAGGGCCCTTGTTCCCACCCAGCATGTGCTCCCGAGCCCCACTCCCTGACCTCTCCCGGACATGATTAGGTGTGGGAACTATTTTCCTGGGGCTGCATTTGACATTTGCCATTCATTTGGGAGGAGGCGTCTGGAACGAAGGAGCCCTCCACAGGAACCCTCCTCCTCTCCATCTCACTGCAGAAGGCTTAGGAGCAGGCGACCCTGAAGCGCCTGTGACCCCAGACAGGCCTGTGTGCCAGCCACACAGCTCCGGCCTTCATTGCCTTCCACTCAGAACAGGAAAGGCTGGCTCAGGTGGGCGGCGGGCAGAGGAGAGGAAGATGTAGCCAGGGTGCCAAGCACACACAGGCAGGCATGCATGTGCAAATCCACACCAGGAACACACGTGCAAGACATCCTCCAGGAAAACGCATGCACAATACACCAGGAACACACGTGCAAGACACCCTCCAGGAAAACGCATGCAGAGTACGCCAGGAACACACGTGAACACTCTCCAGGAAAACGCATGCACAATACAGCAGGAACACACATGCAAGACACTCTCCAGGGAAACGCATGCACAATACAGCAGGAACACACATGTACACTCTCCAGGGAAACATGCACAATACAGCAGGAACACACGTGCACACTCTCCAGGGAAACACATGCACAATACACTAGGAACACATGTGCACAGACACTCTCCAGGAAAACCCATGCACAATACACCAGGAACACATGTGCACACTCTCCAGAAAAACACATGCACAATACAGCAGGAACACACGTGCACGCTCTCCAGGAAAACACATGCACAATACACCAGGAACACACGTGCACACTCTCCAGAAAAACACATGCACAATACACCAGGAACACACGTGCACAGACACTCTCCAGGAAAACACATGCACAATACACCAGGAACACATGTGCACACTCTCCAGGAAAACACACAGATGGCAGATGTGCAAATGCACACCAGGAATGCACACGTAGAAATGCACAGAAAGAAGGAGTGCTCTGTGCGGCTCATGAAGATATGCAGCCCATTCCCTAAGGACGTGTTCACGCATGTCCACGCCCACGGCCCCGCCGGCTGGCCCTAACAGAGCAGCAGCCTCACGAAAGCGGGGTCTTGCTGTGCAGCCAGACTTCAGGGCCTGTCTCCCACCTGCCCCACTCAGGGGCTGTCCATGCTCTGCTCTCATCCTTCTCGCGAGTGGGACCCGAGATGCAGCTGGCCCCAGCAGGGGGAAATGTCCTGGTGTGTGAGGAATGGTGGCACTGGGAGAATTGTTGAAACTGCCCTCAAAACCACAAATGGGAGCCAGGTGGCCCCGGGAGTTCACAGTGTGCCAAGCCGTGGGAAGAAGCTCTCATACACATTGGAAGAGATTGCAAAACTGTGGGTCCAAACTGTGGAGCCAGAGTTCAGCTGTGGGCTGGGGCCTCTGGTGGGGCTGGGACACCTGGGGCAGTGCCTGACAGGCTGGGCTGGGCCTGGCGCTCGGTTCTCCCCAAACCTATGCTGCCGTCTGCAGATGACTGCTGCCTGCCCGGCGTCTGGTGCAGCTGAGGGGCTGAAAGGATCTTGTGGCACAGGGGGGTGGCTTGTGGACAGGGGGATGGCTGACCCCCTCTTCCCACCAGGGACCTTTTCCTGAAGTCCATAGCGCTGGTGCCATCCGGCAGCCTCGGCCCTCCTCCAGCCTAGCCACACCTACATCCAGGTTTGACCCTGGAGCCTGTGGAGGGGACCCTGTTTGGGAGACAGTCTTGTGAGTGTAGCTAGGTCCAGCTCTTGAGGTGAGGAGGTGGTCTGGTTTATGGGGTGGGGGGGCCTAGATGACATTGCAAGGGTCCTTAGGAGAGAGAAGAGAGCAGGATGTGACCCAGCCAAGAGACTGTGGGGCTGCCCAGAGCTGGAGGAGGCAGGAAGGATCCAGGATCCACCCCTGCAGCCCCTGGGGAGAGGCCGCCCGGTGACTCATGACCTTCCTTTCAGACTCTGGCCTTCTGACCTGGAGAGCAGGTTTCTGGTGCTGAAAGCGCCAAGCACACGATACTTGGTTACAGCCGCCCCAGGACACATGCAGCCTCTCAGCTAAGCCAAAGGAGATCATTTTATTCAAATCTCACAAACTAGGATGAGGGGACATTCCAGCTCTCCAGAGAAAAGCTCATCTGACTCATTTGTAGGAAGATGAGTTATCAGTAGTGAGTCATGGCTTTTGAAATTTCAAAAAATACCTGTTTTTTCCTGAACTTTTGGTTCTCTCTACCCTGATCAGAAAATTGAAAACAAAACAATAGCCAAGCTCTGTTTTCTCCAGGCCAGTGCTGAGCAGAGCCGAGGTTGGGATGCCCGGGGCACCAGGGCTGGCCCTGCTGCTGCTCCCTGGCTTTTGGACGGGGCTTCCCCTTGGCTCAGGGCCGGGGAAGCCCAGCCTCTGCGCAAAGTCAGGGTCAATCTCTGCATCCCTGCCCTGGCCAGGCACCGCGCCTCACACAGGAAAGACCTATTTGTCCTTAATTGAGAGAGAAGACAGAATCCCAGTGACTCAACTAAGGTCAAAGGGCTGCTCCTGGGAAACCGACCACTTCTTATCCTCGGGGCAGCCTGGCCGCCCTAGAGAGCCCGGGGCCCCCAGATACTTTCAGGGAAAAGTGCAGGGCCTGTGAGCGGGGCCAGCTTCAGGCACGGATGGCAAGGGGTGGCCCTGGGTAGAGACAGGACTGCACTCCCTACCAGGGATGGTCCTGAGTCATGGAGACACTCTAGGAACATGTATGTGGACATGTACGCTTGCACACACACATCCACACACGTGCACACACAATCACACATGCATAACACACAACCATGTGCACACACACATCCACACACAATGACATATGCACACACAGTCACATACACAATACACACATGTGTGCACACACATCCACACACATGTGCACACACAATCACATATGCACACACAGCCACATACACATATGCACACATGTGCACACATATTCACACACATATACACACATACAAGGCCCCCACAATCAGCATGTCCACAGGTGGAGGTGGGTGGGGAGGATGTTCCTGGCCCTGAACAGGGCTGTACTGGGAGAGTGGGGCAGGTGAGGGCAGCTCCAGGATGGCGGTGCCCGAGCTTAGCCTGGCCTCTGACTTCCTGGGTGCCACCCTAAGCACCAAATGCGCAGAAGCCAGGTGAGGACCTCTGAGAATCCAGCCCCTCCTGAGCAGACCCATGGACCCTAACACGTGGCTCAGCCCCCGGCCTTTCCCAGAGCCTGCGGAGAGACAGAAGCCTAAACACACTCACCCCACTTCTCCTGTCCCAGGATGCCTTTTGGCCCAGGTAATTCCGCGTCTGTCAGCTGCCCGGGCTGCTCCAGAGGCGGAGACTTGCCGTTCCGGGAGGCAGGTCCCTCACCTGGCGGAGGTTGTGGGAGAGGCTTGTCACTGTTGGTTGGCCCCCCGGCACCTGCCTGTCCTCCCGGGAAGCAGGGACAAGTGTGCTCCCTGGCTCTTGTGCTTAGGATGACGCGTCAGATGGCTCTGAGGAGGCTCCTCCAGGGCTACACAGGCACTCTCAGTGGCTTAGAGTCTCCCAAAGACACAAGTGAGGCCTGTGCCCATTAGCCCATCACAGCTGCAGGGGAAGCTGGTGTCCAAGTCCACATTGAGTGTGCCAGGCCCGGGCCTACAGACCCAGAACTTGAGCAAATTTCCAAGAAACCAAACAAACCCACTAAAAAGTGGGGAAAGGATATGAGCAGACACTTCTCAAAAAAGACATACACGCAGCCAACAAGCACATGGAAAGTGGTTCAACATCGCGAATGATTAGAGAAACGCAAATGGAAACCACGGTGAGTTCTCATGCCAGTCAGAATGGCAATTTTGAAAAAGCCAAGAAACAGCAGATGCTGGTGAGGTTGTGGAGAAATCAGAACACTTTCACACTGCTGGTGGGAATGTCAGTTAGTTCAACTATTGTGGAAGACAGCGTGGTGATTTCTTAAAGACTGAGAACCAGAAATACCATTTGACCCAGCAATCCCATTACTGGGTACATACCCAGAGGAATATAAATCATTCTATTATAAAGATACATGCACATGAACGTCCACTGCAGCACCACTCACAACAGCAAAGACATGGAATCAATCCAAACACCCATCAGTGATTGACTGGATAAAGAAAATGTGGCACATATACACTGTGGAGTATTATGCAGCCATAAAAAGGAACAAGATCATGTCGTTTGCAGGGACATAGGTGAAGCTGAAAGCCGTTATCTTGTGAAAGCAAACTAACACAAGAACAGAAAACCAAGCACCGCATGTTCTCTTTTAAGTGGGAGCTGAACAATGAGAACACATGGACACAGGGAGGGGAACAACGCACACCAGGTCTTGTTGGGGAAGGAGTGGGGAGGAGAGCATTAGGGAAAAGAGGTAACGTGTGCCGGGCTTCATACCTGGGTGATGGGTTGATGAGTGCGGCAAACCACCATGGCACACGTTTACCTCCGTAACAAACCTGCGTATCCTGCACACATACACCAGAAATAAAAAAAAAAATCAATAAAACAAAAAAGAAAGATAGCAGAGGAGAGCATGGACCTTAGCATAGCAACTCTCCCGAACGAAGACGTGGCCGCACACGGAGCCGAGGAGGAGAAGGCAGAGTGCACTCTGTGACAGAAGCCAACAAAGCTTCATGACAAAAGACCCGGAAAGCAAGTCAGAAAGCCAGTGGTGGACAGGGGAATAATGGACGCTAAAGAATGCTCAGCTCATGGTAGCCAGAGAAAATACCGGCAAAAGTGGGAAGTATGAGGGCGTCAAGCATCGTGGCACACAGGTGTGTTCTCCCGATGCGGGGAGGTGGGCAGGCGGGGCTGTGGTTATTGAGGGAAACCGGCTGCTCTTACGGGCCTCCTTTAACTTCCTCTGTTACTCAGAGCAGGGACCGGCAAGCTCCATCGAGGAAAACCATGAACTCGAGCTCTGCGGCCACGTGGTCCGTGCACCTGCCCTGCCCTGCCCATGTTTTCCTTTGGATTTTTCTCCAGGCATGTAAACACATGAAAACCATCCTTAGCCCAAACGCAGCCAAAAGCTCCTGTGGATGGAGTTTGCTGTCTTATGCCCATGAGCGGCTGAAAGTGTGCCCAGCCAGCAGCCTGGACACCCCTAGAGCTGTACAAATGCAAGTTCTCTGGCCCACCCAGACCCAGGTGTGAGGATGGCCCACCCAGGCTCTAACAAGCCGTCTAGCGGTCCCGCCCATGCCTTTGAGAAAGGTAGCCTTGGCCGAATGGTCACACCTGTGCATGGGGCGAGGTGGGCACATGACTTCTTTAGTGCTGGGGCCAATGGGAGCCTCCTGAGGGCCCCTCGACAGGAGCCTGGAACCTGGCTCTTGTTAAAATGCAGATTCTGACTCAGGATCTGGGCTGGAGCCCAGGACTCTGCATGTCTATCTGGCAACCACAGGTGCCCAGGCTGCTCCAGGGACCTCACCTCCCACTGTGGCACCTTCAGAGCACCGGCTGCCAGTGTGGAACTCGCACCGCAGCTCCCGCGTGCTGCAGAAATGGATGTGTGGATGGGGTGGAGAGCGGGACCTGGAGGTGTTGTCTATCCCCTCCCTCTCTCACTGGGGCATTGAAGGCACAGGTGAAGGAGGTGTGGGGGCGAGAAACAATGTTGGCATCTCCATCCTGGGAAAAGGCTGGGAAGAGTGACTCAGCCACAGGAAGGAAACACCAGCTTTTGTCTGAGAAATTCACCCTGTTTGACTTCATGGATTCCTGTCAGTCTGTGAGGACCCGGGTTAGCCTGGGATCCTCTTCTGCGGCCTTGCTGAGCGCATCCCCACTCCGCCTCCTCATAGGACGCCTGGTCCTGCCGTGTGTGGTCCTGGAGGCCCAGGGTGACCTTGAGTGTCCCCAGCCAGGCTGCCCACCCCGATCTCAAGAAAAAAGAGGGCAGGAGCGAAGCAGAGCAATCTCAGCACCCACGACAGAGGAGGCCACAGTGGAGGAGGCCACAATGGAGGATGCCACGCCTGGCTCAGCCTGAAGTTGGGAACCTGGGGAGGGGCTGAGATGATTGCCCCTAAGACCCCCACTTCAGGCTGGCTCAGAGGGTCCAGGGTGGGGCTCCCTGTGGCCTTCAGGGATTATCACCCCATTTGGATGTTACATTTAGGCTGGTTCTGGAGGCTAGGCGCCCACAGGCCGGAGGTCAAGGAACCAGGAAGTACCCCCTGACAAGTGCCTGGGGAGCCCCAAGCTCCTCCACTGGTGAAAAATCGAAACTCCTGCCTCCAGGTCAGTCACTGTCCCCAGGATGTGGGTGGCCACCCTGACTTCTCTGGCCCCCTCTGGCTGAGAAACTCCATGTGCACCACTCCAGGGGTTTCTAGCCCCTCTAGAGGGGCTCTGTCCCCCTTCCTGCCCTGCCCCCCAACATTCCTTCCCCAACAAGCCCTGGGCCATTTTCCCACAGCCTGGGACCAGCCTTCTGGTCACCTGAGTGGCTGCCAGGCCAGGCCGTGGGCTGGGGTGGGGGCTGTCCCTGGGTGCCCAGGCCTCTCGGGGACCCCTGCATGCAGGGGGCATGACATGGAGGGTGCCTTTCCCCACCCAGGGCCCAACCAACCTTGAGGTCACAGCCCCCTAGCCTGCTGCAGGGTGAGGTCCCGCCCCCCTGAAGCCATGCTCTGGCCTCCTCTTCTGTCCCCACCCTGCAACTATCTGCTCTGCAGGCCGTGCTCTGGAAGCCTTCAGGCCCTGCATCTGCCCCCTGGCAGTTCTCCTTAGCTGGGCTCCAGGACTGGGGCCCCATTACCTGGAGGTGGACTGGCCGCCCTGCTGTCCAACAGGGCCACTGGGATGGGAGTGGCCACAAATCCTGCAGACCCAGGTCCAGGAGGGCAAGCGCATTCCTTCCGGGTGGCGAGGTTTTCCATGACTCACTGCAGAGCTAGGCCAAGGTCGAAGGGCACCAGACGCTGGTACCTCCTCAGTCACAAGGAAGACGGGAAGGGGCACCCGGGCCCTGAGGGGGAAGGGCTGCTGGAGTCAGGGCAGGAAGTGTGTGTGAGCGTGGGCGAGGGTGTGTCAGGAGGACAGGACATAGGAATGGCCCTGACTCCGCGGGGACCCTGCCAGACGGCCGATTGGCAATGCCCAGAGACACCGTCTGCTGGCTCTTCCTATAGGGTCGTGGGGGAGCTCAGTGCCTTTGTGAAGCTGGATGGAAGAGGACAGTGGCGGTGACCAGACTCAACTCACACGTGTTCCATCAACACGGTTAAAGTGTTTTATTACTCTATGGCAGTATGGTTGGGTGAGGGTCCTGTGTGTTTTACATGACACATTTTTAAACGGCATTCTGTGAGCACAGAGGCTTTGCCCACTGGCCAGTGAGATGCACTAGAAAAGGTTAAGTGTCCTCGTCTGACCCCATGTGGGCATAGCCAGACCAGGTGGGGTTGGCACCAGCAACTGACAGCCGTAGTGCTGGGTCCTTCCTCCACTTCCCTTCCTGCAGCCCCGGGAAACCCCAGCCCAGCAGCTGGCAGGAAGGAAGCCCATGTCCGTGTGCCTGGCCAGCCCCTGGTTGGCTGCCTGGGCAGTCTCTGCAGGACCCTGGCGCCAGCCCGTCGGAAGGCAAAGCCCGTCGGAGGCTATTCTTGGCACATGTGCCCTAGCCCCGGGAGCGCCTTATAAGGCTCTGTCGAGCCTCAAGACCCTCTCTGAGCACCGAGGTCTGCCCTGCCACTGCCTGCAGCTGGACTCAGGGCTACACAGCCACCTGGCTGCTCCTGGCCTGTTTCGCCCTGGGCTCCAGACTGCCTCCTGTTTCCAGTGAATCTCCCCTTAGGTTTGAAGGAATTTGACCAAGACCTTGGCCTGGGGAGACCTGGGAGAGAAGAGGGGGTAGGGCTCAGCACTGGCCCTCGGCAGCCTTACATGGTGAGCTTCTGGTCCCACTGAGCCACCGTGGGAGCCATGGCAAGGGCTTATTTTTAGAATCTCTTACCCCAACATCAGGGCTGGACCCAAATAAGACATGTGTTTTCGTGGCTCAAAAATATAACTTGATGTTAAGTCATTTGACGCAGAGAAAATACCAAACTGGTGACTGCAGTGAGAGGCTTCCTGGGACCACAGCATCCTCCTGCAGCTGGCCCAGGTGCACCTGACTAGCCGCAGCCCACAGTGTGATCGTCCTGGCCCTAGGAGGGTAGGGCGCCCTCTGGTTTGCCATCGGAGCCTCAAGGCTGGCGTCCCCTGGCGCTCCCTGCTGCACTGGATCAGCAGCCAGCGGACGGATGGGTCAGCCGGCCGTTTTCCCCAGGACTAGGTGAGGGAGGCCCTGCTGGGAAGCCCCCAGATGCAGGAGGCACTGGAACAGCCCGCCCTCCCTGTCCCAGGAGAGGCATCCCCCCGGCTGGAGGCTGAACCCTTACTCTGCCACCGTGGCGCCTGCTCCAAATCACCACGTCGCCATCACCGGCTGCTCGTTAGAGACTGGAACCCTCAGTCCCCTCACATGGGTGGTCAATCTTGTAAAACCTCCCGGACTGGGCTTTTCGGTGGCGGGGCTCAGCTGGGTGGCTCTCACTCAGGGACTCCTGAAGAACACCCGGGTGGCTCAGCGCAGGGAGGGCAGGAAGGGCAGGCGGTGTGGCTGGGGTGGGGCCCACCTAGGCTGTTGGAAGCTTCGCATAGTCGCTGGCCAGGATCCAAGTGGGAGTGTCCCCAGAGGCCCAGGCAGGTGCCGCCAGGCCCCTTAAGATGTAACCCTAGGAATCTCAGAAAGTCTCTGCTTATTTCTGTTGGTCGAGCAAATCAGATTTCAGGGGAGGGGACTTAGGCCCCGGGGATGGGGGGTTCAGGGTCCCCCCATGTGCATCTGGGTCACACCTCCAGAACCCACATCTGCACTTAGTCAGATCCTGGCTTATCTGTGGTTCAATGAAGTGGGAGAAGTAGGGGTCCGGTTGTGGGGGAAGCTCACGCCTCTGCGGAGCCCCAGGCGTACCCCAGGTCCTGCTACAGACCATCTGAGGAGGGCGCAGGTGGACCAGGGGTGAGCAGACTGCTCTGTTGTGAGCCAGAGAATGAAGAGTTTAGGCTTTTTGGGGCCAAACAGTCACAGCAACTCAACTCTGCCACTGTGGACTCTAACCTCGTGACATCTTGTTACACAAGGCAATGTTCTCGGATTCCCGAGATTGGGAAGGAGATACCCTCGGGGGCCTGGTTCAGCCATCACAACCACCTCCAAATGACGCCGGGGTAGCGGGGGCCGGACGATGGAGCCTCCCATCCCCCCTCCCTCCCCACGACGATATCACTGTCGACGTCACTGTCCCATCCCTCATCCCCATGCCCTGACCACCCAGCACAATTAAGAATCAGAAAACAGGCTGGGCACGGTGGCTCACGCCTGTAATCCCAGCACTTTGGGAGGCCAATGTGGGTATAGTTGGAGGAATGTCTAGAGCAGACACGGTGCAGAGCATGATTTAAGGGAAAAACAGCTATACCAGGATGAGAATTTATGGCCCAGGCAGCAGCGTTCAGTATCGTAAAGATACCCGCTGTATGGCAGGCTTGGGGCGAGAGTCACTCCTCCTGAAAAGGAGCTGCAGTACCTTGTGTCTAGTTCTTGTGGAAGGCTGCCCTCTGGCCGGCAATCTCTTGAGCATCTGAGGGCTTAAAACCCCTCGGTATAATGGCACCTTGGTGGCTGTACAACCTGTCAAATTTCTAGCCACTGTGCTGACTCAAAGCATCCTCCTATAGAATTCCTTAGAAGTAGCCTGTACCTAGATAAGAGATGGTGCACGCTGCACCCTGTTCACTGCGCACAGCCCACCTCCTAGCCTCGGTGACCTAATGGGGGTGGACCCCTTGTTTATTGCTCACGTGACTGTCTTGACCCTATCACTATCATTAAGATGACCTCACTCACTACCCTGCCCCCTAACCTACACCCAATAACTACAGATGCTCCTGGACGTTCGGGGCCTCCCCTGTCTCCGAGTGTCAGTGGTGTGGCCCCCGAGCCCAGCTGTCTTTTTCAGTCCGTTGGTGTCTTGTCTCTTTATTTCTAGGATCCTGTGCCTCAGCACAGTGATGGGGGATGCCCTATGACCCTGTAGGGCTTGACCCTACACAGGAGTTCGAGACCAGCCTGGCCAAATGGCAAAACCCTGTCTCTACTAAAAAATACAAAAATTAGCCAAGCGTGGTGGCGGGCGTCTGTAATCCCAACTACTGGGGAGGCTGAGGCATGAGAATCGCTTGAACGCAGGAGGCAGAGGTGGCAGTGAGCTGAGATTGCACCACTGCACTCCAGCCTGGGCCACAGAACGAGATGCTGTCTCAAAAAAAAAAAAAAAAGGCATAAGGAAACCGAAGACTCTCTGTGTCCTTCCTTTCCCCTTCTCTGACACTCCTCCTTGCTATGGACTTGAGTTTCTGACCCGTCACACGATGGAGGCCCCGAGAAGGCGGCCAGACCTCAGCCCAGCCTGAGAGCCACACTCCCTAGCTGGCCAGGAGGGCTGTTAGCTGAGGCAGGCTGGCTCCTGAGACAGAGGGTCTCCTGGGACAGCCCCTCCCGTACCTCCCACCCCATCCTGCACGCTCTCCCCTCTGTGGCTTCTGAGGCGTGGGCCTGGGATGTGTCTCGTGTAAACAGCACAGAGTTGGGTTTTGCTGGGTGAGCCCAGAGGACCACTTTCGTCTTCAAGGGTGAGTGGAGGCGGCTGCAGCTCCCCGCGTGGCTGACGGGCCACAGCTCTGCTGTACTGTTCTGTTCCGGGGGTCTGGCATCTGAACCCTGAGCCTCAGGGTCCCTTCCACTGCCTTTGCGGGGACTGGGGGGGTGGCCGAGGCCCGTGCTGCCACCCCTGGGGAAACCTCCTGTTTCGTGGGAGAAGCTCCGAGCCCCAGAGCTCTGCTGCTGCCCTGTGGGACCCACCGTTCCTCAGCCTTGGTCTGGACCGTGGGAGCAGCATGTCTGTTTTGCCTCCCTTTCCTGCAGGGATGGGGCTGGTGTTCTGACTCCTCCCCACCGGTTTCCTGCCTGCCAGTCTGTTTGTAGGGGGGCTGTGCTGCCCTGGGGCTGCCTTCCTCTCACCCAGAACCCGGGCAGCCCCACAGCGGTGCTCATGGGCGCTCTCCTCTATGCGTTTGTGCTGTGGATTGTCCTTCCTGGGAAGCGCAGTGCAGTTGAATTCTGACTCCATCAAAGAATCCCCAGCCTGGGTGCTGCCTCCCTCTGTGGGCCGGTCCCCAAGGACGGATCTGTGGATGACCAGCTCTGCCTGGCCAGCCCCACCGGGTCCTCAGCTGAGAGTCGGTGCCAGGAGGGCAGGAGACGGACATGTGAGGCCCCCAGGGGATGGACAGCTGTGGGAAGGGGGCTGCAAGGAGCCTGTGTGGAGGGGCCTTCGAGGTCAGGGTGCAGGGAAGACCCCAAGGCGGAGCCATTCCGGGAGGAGTGGGTGCCCTGCTGGTGGGGGATTTCTGCTCAAGGCGGAACAGCCTTGAGAAGCTGGTGCCCATCGTGGCAGCCGGGCACGTCTTTCCCACCCCAGCCTCCCCCATCGCCCAAAATACCCATCCACACCTGTGGCCCTGCCACCTACACCCCAGCAAGTCCCACTGCACTGTTCAGGAGGGAAAACCTGCACGCCCCCTCATCTGCCCTGTTCAGGAGGGAAAACCTGCACGCCCCCTCATCTGCAGGATGCTCGTGCCCAAGCTTGTGGGAGGCCTGAGCTATGGGCAGAGTTGCCAGGGCGGTACTGGGAGGAAGGTCAGGAGCTGTAGGGCTGATGGCCCGCAGGGTTGTGGGGTGTCCCTTATGCTGTGCTGAGGCGCAGGATCCGAGAAATAACGAGACAGGACACAGAAGTACGAGGAAAACGCAGCTGGGCTCGGGGGGCCACCTATGAGTGGAGTCAGGCCAGGCCCAGAATGTCCACAAGCATGAGTACTTATTGTGTATAGGTTAGGGGGCAGGGCAGTGAGTGAAGTCATCTTTAAGGATAGTGATAGGGTCATGAGCAATAAAACATGGGGTCCACCCCCATTAGGTCACCTGGGCTGGGAGGTGGACAGTGCACAGCAAGGGGCCCGTTCCCATGAAGGCAAGGGCCGTGTGCAGTAAGGGGTCCACCCCCATTAGGTCATCGAGGCTTGAAGGTGGGCTGTGCGCAGTGAAGAGGGTGCAGTGTGCAATACTTCTATCTATGGGCAAGCTACTTCTAAGATTTATGGGGGGATGCTTTAAGTCTCGCAGTAGTGACAGAGCTGTCAGTGTTACCACCACCTGCTGGCAGCTTCCAGTGAGTTCTATGGGAAGATGCTTTTCGAGCAGTACAGTAGCAAGAGCTGATAAAGTTCACAGTCACCAAGGTGGATTGCTGGGCTGAGGGCAGCCTTCCACAAGAACTGGAGCAGGGTCCTACAACTCCTTTATCAGGAGGAGTGGCTCTCACCCCAAGCCTGCCATACAGCGGGTGTCTTTACGATACTGAACGCTGCCGCCTGGGCCGTGGGTTCTTGTCCTGGTATAACTGTTTTTCCCTAAATCATGCTGTGCACTGTGTCCACTCTAGGCATTCCTCTGATTATGAACTAAGATATAATTATATATATGTGTAGGGAAATATTCTTTAGGCACTCATACTGTGAACCACTATATGATTATATATAGAGGATTATATAAAAGGAAATAACTGAGTAGTAACACTATAAACGGAGACATTCTTCAGGCCTTAATTGTGCCAGGGTTCTGCTTAGTTCTCCTTCCTCAGTGCCTACATGGGGGGTTACCCTCAAGGAGCCAGCGGGTCCTGACACAGCTTCCTTTCCCCAACCCCTACAAAGGCGGCAACACCTGATCCCCAGGAGAAGGTGCTTCCCTCTGCTGCCCTGGCCTCTCTTTCCTACTCTGGGATTCCTGAGCAGCCTCAGTGAGCAGCAGACTCCAGGCTGGACCCCTGTGAGGGGGCGGGACGGACTATGCCTGCGTCTCAGGAGCAAGGTGCGTGGTGCACCTGGCATGTTTCTGACCTGGTTCTACCTGGCTGCATGACACTAACCTCCCTTCACGGGCTGTGGTCCCTTTGAGCTGTGGTCCTTGTGGGCTATGGCCCGTCTATGGGCAGTGGTCCCTCCATGAGCTGTGGCCCCTCCATGGGCTGTGGTCTCCATGGGCTCTGGTCCCTCCATGGGCTGTGGTCCCCTTGGACTGTGGTCCCTCTGTGGGCTGTGGTCCCCATGGGCTCTGGTCCCTCTGTGGGCTGTGGTCCGTCCATGGGCTGTGGTTCCTGTGGGCTCTGGTCCCTCTGTGGGCTGTGGTCCGTCCATGCGCTGTGGTTCCTGTGGGCTCTGGTCCCTCTGTGGGCTCTGGTCCCTCTGTGGACTGGGCTGTGGCCCTCATCTGCCCTCTGAGGGGCCTGGCTGGACCGCTGTCTCTGGCCCTGTGCTCGGCCTTGGCTGCAGTTCCCCTGCCATGCAGGCTCGTCCTGGGCGATCCCTGCCTTGAAGACATCTTCACGTGGAGTTGGCAAAGCCTTGCTTTTGGGGGTTGGGGGGGTTGACCAGCCCTCTGGGAGGCTCTGGCCCCACTGTGTTTCTGACTCAGTCAGAGCCAAGATTAGAAAAGGCCAAAACCACCCTGCAAGCCTGGGCCCTGGTGCCCTGGCCAGCTGTGTCTAATCACTCCGCGGGGTCAACCACATGGTGTTGTCCCAGCATGCCCGAAGCCAGGTCAGCCTTCACTGTGGGGAGCGGGGCGGCCTTGAAAGGAGCTCTGTCCTTCGTGGGGCCTCGGCCAGGAAGGCACAAAGGGGCTTTGTCCCCAGCCCAAGCTCGGACGACCCTCCTCCAGCTGTGTCCCTCTGGTCCGTCTGGCCGGCTCGCCCGTGGGATTGCATCTCCCCAGGCTTCAGCAAGGGCCCCAGTCAGTCGCTGAGGTGCAGAGGATGAGAAATTCCCCAGAAAAACATGTACGGACACCTCAGGGAAGCTTCTGGAAGAATGCCCGCAGGAGGCTCACCACAATGCCCAGGGTGGGTCTAGGATCCCTTTCCCTGCTCCTGCTCCCCGCTCGTCCTCCAGCTGGTAGCATTCTCCGATGCTCCCCAAAGCCCCGAAACATGAGCGCACAGGCCTTGGGGATGCGTCGTCTGACGTCACCACTCACCCGGGGTCTGCCCTGTCCCACACGGTCCCATCGATCTGCCCCAGACATGCTGCAGCTGTGTGCTCAGAGCCCTGGGTCACCCTAACTCCCAGCCTTGGGCTTCCCCTGATACCACCCACTCTGGTCATCTCTTAGTCACCCTGACAATGCCCACTGCTCACGGGATGGCCCACACTCCGTGGCTGGGTGTGGAAGTCCCTGCTGTGCCCCCCCTTTTCACCTGTCTCCCTCCTGCCCCACCCCTGGATGCAGTTGGCCAACATTCCACCCACATCCACCCAGCACAGCTGACAGGCTGCATTGCCAACTCTGGGCTTTGCTGCCTGGTGAGATGTGAGCATCCTTCAAAGCCCAGTTCCCCAATCCCCTCTTCCAGGAAGCCTCCCCTGACTGCCTGAGTGACAATGACTCCTCCCTTTCTCTGTGCCATGGAAAGAGGTGGACTGAGACATTAAGCAGTATGACCCCTGCCCCACTCTATGAAGGAAGCATCTGCTGTGTGGCAGGCTCTGTGCTTGGTGCTGAGGATAGACCTTGGGAAAGAAACACATCGAGCCTCCCCTGCTCTCAAGGAAACCGCCCTCGGGGCAGCCGGTGGCAGATACCCAAGTGAGAGAGCCACACAGTGGCGTAACGACGGTAGTGATGGTGGGGACATGGCTGGACGGCAGGTCAGCGAGGGGATGTTCAGGTGAGACCAGGGGAGAGTCGGGGGACAGAGGGGTCACTGGGCAAATGTCCCGAGGCAGACGAGGAACTGTGGGAAGGAGGAGGCTGCCGGGAAGAGACGCAGCAAGTTTGCGTGTGCCACAGAGACCAGCAGGCCCAGCCCAGGCCTGGGGTATGTCCTCAGCAGGGAGGGCCGGAAGGATCTGGGCCTGCAGATGCTGGTGCAAACTGGAAGCCTGGGGTGTGAAAGTCCAGGCGGGGCTGCTGCCAACACCCAGGTGACTGGGCTGGGGTCAGGTGGGCCAGGAGCTGGCACAGGGTCAGGTGCTTGGAGGCTGAGTGCCACGCTTGGGACCTGGAGGTGTGTGGGGAGGTGTCTGGTGCGCCTGGGGCTGCTGCCTGCAGCGCTGGGCTTCAGAAGTGCAGGACAATGAGGTGGGCAGGTTCTGGGGCGGTGGGCGGGATCTAGGGTGGTGGGCAGGATCTAGGACGGCGGGCGGGGT
>PVKV010022220.1:0-35804 GCA_004027835.1 Alouatta palliata | reverse complement strand
CGGGTGCTGGCTTTTTTTTTTTTTTGCCTTGGAAATCTCCTGGCCTGGCTGCCTATTTCAGTCCCCTTTTTTACTCAGATGAATGGGCGGCTCTGCCTTCCCAGAGCTCCAATTGCCAGCTAAAACGGCACCGGGACCCACATATTTTGTATGGGGAACCGCTGCGTCGGGGCGCAGCTCCAAACAGCAGCGGCAAAAACAGCAGCGCCGGCCGCGCCAGCGAAAATAGCCGCGCCGGCCAAACCAGCTATGCTGACGACCCTTGGGGCTCCTCCCCCTGGGAATATCCTGGTCTGTGGGCAATAAAAATCCGTCTGGGAATGTGGCATCCACTCACCCTCCAGGCTTTTACTGGGAGCTGCAATCCTCAGCTGCTCCTAATCGGCCATCTTGGATCTCTCCCCACAATGATATAATTTTAACATGCCTGTTTATTTTACCTTCCTTGGCCAATAAATACATCTTGGAACAAACAGAATAACTAAATTTTGTTACACTAGTGTCAAATGAGAAACTAAAAAAAGTAGCTCAGAGTTTCAAAATTAATTTTGAATATGATGTCAATGAGTGTGTGTTTTATTATGCTTAGGAATATCAGAGTTTTTTGAGTATGTATATTTTGTCTTTCAATAATTTTGGATTATTATCTATTTTATTTTTATTCAAATAAAATTTTTGCTCATCCTTTCTGTCTATATTTTGCCCATCCTTTCT
Organism: Alouatta palliata; assembly: GCA_004027835.1. Lineage (NCBI taxonomy): Eukaryota > Metazoa > Chordata > Mammalia > Primates > Atelidae > Alouatta > Alouatta palliata. Next base: position 35,090 of record PVKV010022220.1, on the reverse strand, counting down.
TTTCAACTTCCAACTATATGCATGCTTTATCATTAGGTATCATCCAATTAGCTCTTGTACGCCATACATCAACTTTGCTCAATCTCTTTTCCTTGTTGCATTTTGGCTTGAATACTTTTTATGGACCTGTTCTTCCAATTTTCCTATTATCTTTTTCAGCTGTTTTCAAACTTCTATTATATCCAAAGAAATAATTTATTACATTCAATATGTTTTTAAATTTCTATCAATTTGATTTTTTTAATTGCATTTCTGATGAAATCTCTCACCTGTTCAAGCATAGTGCCCATATGTTTCCTAACATATGAAACATAGTAAATTTAAAGCCCCTATGTGATAACTAACACTAACCTGGGCCACTTCTGAACTGCATTTTGTTAATTGCTTTATTTCATGAAAATTGGTTATGTTTTCTTGTTTTGTATATATTTTATTTAATGTTGAATGTGTGACACTGAGGCAATTAACAAGGTAGAGCAAGAACACTATGGCAAGAATATTCCTGGTGTATTTGTAGTATATAGAAGGATCATATGCATAGAATGACTGAGAGAAGGAGAAAAAACAGTAGGATTCAGAGATGTGATAGTAGCCAGGGTTATTTGGAATTTTGAAGGTCATTTTCAGGAACTTGATTTTTATTATCCTAGAAATTGTGGGATGCTTTGGAGAGTTTTCAGTTTGAAGTAACTATTTGGCACTCAGATGTAGATGCAAGGCAGTCAAACCTGGCATCAAAATGTCAATCTGAAGTAATGATCTTCTTAGATACTACAAAAGGGACTTTTGTCCTAGGCTTCAAGACTTAGAGGGCCACATATCTTGCTCCTCTGATTATTCAATTTCCTTTATTGCATGTATTTTGTGCAGTCAAGGGTGCATGGTCACCAGGAATCCCTAAACTATTTTTAAACCTTGTTTCAGTTTTTTAGCATACCAGAATATTCTGCTTAAAAGTCCCAGGCATTCTTGCAAGACTTGTGTGGGTCTTTTGCTGAGTCTAAACTTCAGAGAACAACCAAGTGATGCCTGTTTTCAAGGTGATAGATGGAGTTTAGATTTCCATGCAGGTGTATTCAGATATATTATGTGAAGCCTTTTCCATCATGGGAAGAAACCTGTAGTGGAGTGATATGGTGGTGTGTCACAAGCTAGTGGCTATGCTCCAAATTCTCATGTTGCTATTATAAATCATTCCAAAACATAAATTGACCATAAAGTCAAATTTAACCATTCACATTTTGTGGAGTTAAATATGCCACAGTATGCCATTACAATAAATTTTATTTAGGAATGAATTATTTTAAGGCTGGAAAAAGTTTAATATCTTAATTAATTTTGTATAATTTAAAATAGGCAAATGATATTTGAACTTTCAGATGTGCTTTTGTAGCATACTAAATATTAGAGGAGAGCCTGTCTGAAAGTCATTGTCACATAGATGTTATTTAAATCCAGAAGTCTTAAAGAAACTACAAAAGCAAAGAGTAAAGATAGAGAATAAAATGTACCAAGACTGAAGCCTTAAGGCTGTTCCTACATTAAGAAATTAATGAGAAGAAATAGGACTTGTAGCACAACCAGAGAAGAATTTTTTGGTGAGGTAGAATTAAAAGTAAGCTATGAGGCCATGTATAGCAAATACATCAAAAAAGAAGGAATGATCACATATGTCAAATGCTGCTAATAGGACAAGGAAGATAAAGACTCCAACTCGACCATTGTATCTAAGTACCTGGCTATCACCAGTAAACTAGATGACAGCATTGTTTATGGTATAAGGACATAAAAAAAAATTAGAAATTCAGAATATAATTCCCTAATATATTGAAATATAGACTGATGAAAAATTGGCAAAAGTTGTATAATACTTTGTTTCTCTAATAGTATGCATATATATATATATATTTGATATATATATCAAAAATAATTATTTCTGCAAAGAAACTCAAACAGCCCCCTACAAGTGATTTTAAAAAATACTCTCTTTCCTACAGTAGAAACGTCTTGTATTACATAAAATGACAGATGGCAAACTCAATTCTAAAAACAATAAATTTTGGTTCTATCTTGTGATAGACAAACTTTGTGTCCTCATCCAAATCTCATCTTGAATTGTTATCCCCAGGCATTGAGGGAGAGAGCTGGTAGGAGGTGATTGGATCATGGCAGGGTAATTTTCTTCATGTTGTTCTTGTGATGGTGAGTTCTCACAAGACCTGATGGCTTTATAAGCATCTGGCAATTCCCGTTTGTACTTCTCTTTCCTGCCACTATGTGAAGAAGGTCTTTGCTTCCCATTGGCCTTCTGCCATGATTGTAAATTTCCGGAGGCCTCATCAGCCATACAGAACTGTAAGTAAATTAAACATCTTTGTTTCATATACCCAGTTTTGGATATGTCTTCATAGCAATGGGAGAATGGACTAATGCAAATGTGTCTTCAGAACATATTTTGGGACTCAACACAATTTAGTTTATATTCATATCTTATATATTTGTAAAACTAAATATTAAAGCTACCTAAGCCTGGAGTTCCTTGCTAGAAAGGTTTTTATTTAAGGATTCAATTTCTAAAATATACATATAGCTTTTAGGCTTTTCTATTGCTTTTTGTATCTGATTTCCTAAATAGTGTTTTTTAAAGAATTTTTGCAATTTCATTCAGATAATTAAATTTGTTTACATAAACTTTATATAGTTCTTTTTATCTTTTCATATGATCTGTAATGAGTTTTATTTTTTTCTTTAATGATATTGGTGGTTCTTTTTGTTTTAATTGTTCTTACTTAGGTTTATAAATATAAATATTCTTTTCAAATAATATATTTATTGAAACTCATTGTAAACATGTGTTCTATTTCATTAATTTTAGCTCTAAATATGAACGCCATTATTATGGTTAATTATTGTATTTCAGTTAAGTGTAGTACATACAGCCTTTTAGTCAGATAGATATTTGCAGGAGTTTTTCGATGCCCACATACCTGTTTCATTGCCCAGATCTCTGTGTTATATTTCTGCATGTTCTACTAGTCTTTTATCATCCTGACTAGCAACTGAGCATCTGGCCTTCTCCATTCATTTTCCACTAAAACCACCACTGTCACTGAAAATGCAGCAGGGTGTGGAGTTGTTTGAGCTCCATCTGAAATCACATGAGCCCAATCAGTAATCAAGCTTCTGGTTTTCACAGCTTGTCTGGCCCTGGTACAACTACTGTGTAGACTGAGCTGTTGGGAGAGAATAGGGGCAGCCCCAGGACATAAATTCACTGACTTCCGCTGTTCTTACCCAAGGTTTGTGTCTATGAATACATTCTTCTTATTTTGCTGGAATCTTTGGTTGAGTTTCAGAGCCCTGAAATGAATACTTTTCCAATTTCCATACAGTTAAAATTATTTTTAGATGAACATTTTTACCAAGTTCCTCCTCTGCCATAATGTAATTCCTGCTCCCAAGCACTCACTTTTTAAAGTACAGGCTACATCTATTTATTAGCAAACAAGGAGAGACAGAAAACCACAAGGAGAGCATAAACACCCCTTCATTTACCCATCCACAAGACTCAGAAGAAATCCTGTGAAGTAGATTGTATTTCCAAAGGTAACAAGGGATTTGGGTTCAACATTTTATTTGGATCTTAAAGGAAATGATAATTCCAAAGGCTTACAAATTTTGGAAATGTGTAGGACACACAGAGGTAGTAATTTACTCAAGTGGAGTAACTGATCAAATGTCTTCAAAGAGAGCCAGTATCAGAGTCCTTTTTCTTAATCTCTAAAGTTAAAAATTATGTAAATGCAGTAGTGTAATCACAGTTACTAGCTTTAAATCATTTTATGAGACAGTGTTTTTATTATATGGTAGTTGTTTTTATTATGTAGTAGTTGTTTTATATTTGGATGTACAAAATTTCTTTAAGATTCTCTCCAACTTGTATTATTACTCCCACATTACCTATTTATATTAATTAAAATTTTAAGATTAAGGAGGATTAGTCATTCAAATGACCACCCTACTAGAATAAATCATCTTCTTATCCTTAGACACTTATGAAATTTCATTGAAAAAGCATTGAGGCTGGACATGGTGGCTCACGCCTGTAATCCCAACACTTTGTGAGAGGCCGAGGTGGGTGGATAAATTGAGCCCAGGAGTATGAGACCAGACTGGCTTACTTGGTGAAACCTCCATAGCTAAAAAACACAAAAATTTTCTGGGAGTGGTGGTACGTGCCTGTAATTCTAGCTACTCCAGAGGCTGAGGCAGGAGAATTGCTTGAACTGGGAGGTAGAGATTGCAGTGGGCAGAGATTGTGCCACTGCACTCCAGCCTCGGCAACAGAGCAAACTGTCTCAAAAAAACAAATTAAAAAAAAAGCATTCTCAATATGTTTTTGGTTTAGCCAAATATGTGTTTGATTATAAATATCAATTTATTTTAATAAATATTCACATTTTCTCTGTACCAATACCTTACATTTGAGGTTATCAAAATTTATATGCACACAACCATGAACACACGCTACTCAAAAATTTTATCCACTCTAAATTCTCGAAATACCATCATCTGACATCATAGTTAAAATATAAACTACTCTAATGTTAAGAAAAATAGAATTCTGGGCAGAAATTTGAAGCTGGTGAGCTATATTTCCAAGGTTACAAGTAACAATTTCTGATGGAAATTGCTCACTGGAAAGTACTCAAGCCCCCTTTGTTGGCTAATTCTCCAAGTTGCAATCAAGAACATTTGCCACTGGCCAAAACACAGTCAAAACACAGATGAAGTGATTGGAAGAGAATTTAAATAGAATAACTCTCATGCTTCAGCAGAAGAAGAGTGATCTTAGACACAAAACCAGTGATTCTTGAAAGACTTACTGCCTTTGAATCAAAATAAAAATCAGTTAAGCATATTTATGAACTATCCAGAAATATATAATGTATTCAATAGCTTACATTCCATTTTAAATTAACCCTTGAGACCAGTAGTCATCTAGAGGTTATACATTACTTACTTTATATTGTCCGTAAAGTACCTCTGTGTTGGAGAATGATAAAATAACAATGATGTAGGCTGTATTTACACTGCTCATCAAATAAAATTTGTTGAATTTGTTGTATTGAGTATTTTGTTTTAAGGCTTCTTTGGTGTTTGTCATTTCTGTTGCTTCTCCCTTTACCCCCATTCAATTAAAATTTAATGTGCTTTGATTGATTTTTTTCATCCAAAATCAATTCTCAACTATAATTCAATTATCCATCATCATTGTGAGAAATCATTATTATAAGAAATGAATTTAAAATTATACTTCAAAGACATAAAATTAGCTAAATCAAGGTCTTCTAAAACAGAAAACCCTTAAAGCAACATGCCAAGTATATTGGGCAGCTGATCAGAGCTTGAATGAAGAAGGACCCAAGGGATTACCCTAATACTCATTCTTTTTCAAATAAAATAATCAGTTTAATGTATATTTGGAAATGACCAAAAGAGGGAAGGATGCTGTTTCCAGTAAAATATTTATTATCTGAATTCAGCAGTTGATTCCAAATTCAAATGAATCGTAAGTGATAAATAGGAGATTATGAGACAGAGATTCTCAACAATCCATAGAAAATCCATTATAATTGCTGTTAATTGTTTTGGTATAAGGTTTGTTGATGTTTGTATTTTAAAAACACATTTTCTTTGGTTTAAAATAAAGTATTAAAACCTGCTTTTAAACCACAGGATTATTCTATTTATATTCATTTGATTATTCATTTATTTATTTTTGCTTGCAGAATTTGAAATTTTATAATAAGCCTTCTACTTTTTATGTAACAACCTCAGATAAAAGGTAACTTCAGTTCCTATGATAAAATTTAAATGAACACCACTAGTTTCTAAGGAAATAATTACAAATAAGTGGTATCAAGGAAAGAGTTTATGTCTGTATTTTCATTTAAGTTATGAGAATAATAAAATAGTAGTCTTCTTTAACTTGATGTTTCTAAGATAAATACTTAGGGCTATCATAGTAATTTTACCTGGTTAGCCTATGCCAGAGTATAGAATAGTGCAATTGCTTATCTTTTGTTTAAATAAAATCCAGATGAAGATAAGTGAGGCTCCCAAAATGTTTTCAAATACTAGTGGACAAAAAGATAGCCTGCCCTAATCACCCTTCAGGGAAGGATTTGTCCTTTTGTAGACAGTGTGGATGGCAGACAGCCACCACCTGACTGTTCCTTCAGGATTTACCTCACCTGCCCAAGATGACACCCGTTTGAAAATAACTCATATTCTGTGACTGAGCATGGTGAGAATATAAAGGCCTGAAATTTGGGGACTGCATCTCAGTTCCACATTTCCATCTGCCTAATCCTGCTTCTTCGCCTTCCCTTTCACAGACCTCTTTTTCTAAAATATATCTTGCAGCCCAAACACCAACTCAAAGAGTTCGTCTAGAAAACCTAACCCACAGTTAAAATAATATGGACAGTTTTGTTTGTTGTTACCGCCCTTTTATATGGAATCTAAGCCAATTTTCCAGTGCTATGTCTATTCCTGATGGTTAAAATCTCTTTATAACCTCCATCCTAGCTATTGCATACTTGGCAATATATCACAGTAGAGTATATTCCTCCTCCAAAAGAAGTATGAACCTTCAATATAAACACATGTGTGTGTATCTACATTTATATCTCCATATATCTCTGTATTTTCTTTATCTCTGTATCTGTCTATGCATCTATGTATCTACCTATCCATCTCTCTAGCTAGCTAGCTATCTCTATCTCTGTCTATATATAAATGGCTTCCTCCCTTTTCAAAAACTCAGCATCTACATGTCATATAATTTTAAGAGATGTATAGCAAAAGCATTCTTGGGAAATGATCTTATTTCCAATAGGATGTCTTACTAAAATTTACAAACTCATATACACACACAGACACACACACACACACACACACACACACACATATACATATATATAGGCTATATATATATATATATATATTTACAAACATACATATGTATGGCAAAAAATAAGTAGTTAACTTTTGTGTTAACTAAGCAAAAGTGTGTACTATATGTAGAAAATATTTGTTCACTTAGCTATAACATTTATGCTGTCTAATCTGCGATATAATTTTGAATTACCTTTCTTATAATTTCCCAGTATTTTAACATTAATGATTGTATAAATTAATAGGTAGAATGATATTAATTTTCCCACTAATAATATTGTTCTCCTTTACCAAAGTAGAATATGGCTTTGTGGTAGCTATTTATAGAAATATTTGCATACCTTGCTTTGTTAAAGTAATAATTTTAATTTGCTTCTAGTTATTATGGTGCTCTAATAATGTGTGATTATCTTAAAACATCATAGAACGGCTAGAAGTTTTTCCTTTAAAGTAGCAGATTTATATCAATTGTAAATGCTTAGTATGTATTAAACTACTTAAATGCATCAAACTGTAAAAAATTATGCATTAGGTAAATAATATACAAACTTTCTTTGTAGGTCAAGTTATTTATTTGTGTCCTCAAATAAATTTTTCTGTTCCTTGCACTTCATGATAGTTTTAAATCCATGTTTAATAAATACATACTATATCAATTCATGTTTTCTATTATTAAATGCAAAATATTTTCATATGTGCCTTTTGAAGATATTGCAGACACCTAGTACTCAAAAAATAATAAAGAGATGCATTTAGAGGAAAAATAAAACTTTTAAAGCTGTAAATATGTACTTAACATTTACTAGAAAGAAATTCTGAGACTATGTTCTAATTCAGGAAAATTCCTAATATAATAAATATCATGAGGAATTGAAATGCTTTTGTTGTAAAGAATTCTGTATTAGTCACTTCTTTATGACAAGTTCAGGTCATTTTCTCAAGAAGTGCCAGCAAATACAGTTGGGGTTTTGTTTCATAATTTCTATATCCCAGCAGTTCAGAGAATGTAGTCAATTAAAAATATTTAAAAATGAAAAATGAATTCTACACAATAGTAGCATACCATTGGGAGAGGCTAGTAGGCAGAAATATGATTACTATGTTTTTGATATTGTTTAGAATCATTTATATAGAGAGATAGTAAAAACTGACTCATGTTCCCTACATACAGGTGGAGCATTCACTCCCACTGTCCTTCGACATACAGCCCTAGAATGCTGCTCATATCCACTTCTAAAGAGATAATGCCACAGAGTGTACCAATGAGTTACTAGGCCTACCTGGCACACCTTTATATTCATGGCGGCATTCCCAATGAGACCATACTTCCCTGGGCTTACCTAAGATAGTGATCATGATAATGGTGGTACTAGACCCATGCTTTTGCTATCTTATGTGGGACTCTTATCAGTGAAACACATTGACACTGGGACTCACCATGAGCTTGGCTAACATTTCTGTCCCACACTGCTGTCTTAAATGTTCTACAAAATCTCTTTTCTTTTCATTCTCCTCTCATTTCTGTGTCATCTGTATCAGAAGCTGAAGGCTCTCTTTGCCTTGTTCTGTAGTCTCCTCCCTTTATTCTTCACAAGTATTTCCCTACAACAGTTCTCCTGTACATCATATTCCATTAGGTTGTCTGTTTCTCAAATGACCAGGATTGATCATAGTGGTAACGAGGAGGGGGTCAATAAAAACAATTAGTAAAATGGTGCTCAGGGACTAGATCACATACTGCCAGCTCTGACTGCACTGTACTGCAAGGAAGAATGCATCCTGAGTAGAGTGTAAGACATAAATACTCTCTGGCTCAAAGTGAAAGCCTAATTGCTGAATATTTCACCAGAGGTGATCTGGCAAAACACCGATTGCCAATGCAATGATTCACACCTGAGAGCCATATGGGACTAACAATACCTATGAGGTCAGCAAAGCTGGCTCATCATTACTAAGTACCCTGGAGAGTGGTAACAACTGATAACAAGAAATTGAAGGCAACAAACAGATGTAAACTATTTAATAAATGAAGGCCAAATACAAGACCTGGAGGGCTTTTTATTTTTTGTATATTATAAACACATCCTTATATTTTTCAACAGGAGAGCAAACAAACTGAAGAACAGTCTGACTCCTTACAGTCTTTGTTCTTGAGACGCTTAAATGCCCAGCCAAGGTAGCTTTATTATGGGAAGCTCAAGGTTTCTGTCGGGAAGATCTGGGACACTGAAACATGAGATGGAGACATCTAGGCAGATTCTGCAAAGGTCTTGCCTCTGCAGATATTTCCTGAGCCATCCTCCCTATTAGGAACTAGCACTTTTCTCATGAGTGAAGATACTTCAGAGATTACTATCTTTCAAGGAAACAGTCTTCTCCTCTCTTGGACACTAATCTGAAAAGTAGGGTTAATTCCAAGTATAGTCTGGCTGGGACCTGAGAAAGGAGGAGAGAAATTCCACCTTGAGAGAGCTGAAAAAAAAAAAAAAAAGTAGCTAGTATGCACTATCAGGAGTCAGTAGAAGACATCTGAAATTGGATTTAAGGGTGCTTTATCAAGGAGTCTATTGAAAATATAATGGTGAATAGGCCCCCAACATCCCTAAAAAGGTCAGTTGTGGCTCTTTTCTCCAGGTCAGGAATTATAGCAGAGTTAGCAGTCATAAAGTTAAGCTCGTTAATAGCTCTGGAAATAGTGAGGTCTCAAAATAACAGAAGCCAGGTATTGGTATTTATCTGACAGAAGCAGCAGACCACAATTATAGAGACAACTGGAAAAAAACATAGAACCAACCAAAGGTCTTCACCCACCTAAGTAGTATTGTTACCAGAGCATGGTATCAGTAAGACCCAAATTAACAGGCAGACAATAGGAGTCATCCTTAATGTACAATCAGAAGAAAGTAAGGTTGATGGCTATTCCTTTCATCAGTCTATTTAAAATGGCAATATGGTCGGTCCTTTTAAAAAAACAGAGAGAGAATATATACTACCCAAAGCTTAACAACTAGTAGCCTTGATTGCTATGCTGTATGTATCATCAATACTAGAGGATAAGGTTTCAGGTACAAGTTGTATAGCTACGGATTTGATTAATTGTTTTCTATTCTTATCAATATATCAGATAGAGTTTACATTGACTTAAACTGTCCAAAATATTTATATATAATTTTGCCCCAGGTTATGCGAATTCTCTCAATCTGTGTCATAATATAATTAGGAGTCTAGATCATAAATTTATCTTACATATCATAACATGGAGCTCTTATAGTGATGATTTTATGCTGATCCAGCAGAATGAGCAAGGTGAGGCTAGTATTTCCTTATACTGGCAATGGATATTAGAAATATAAATTCTAAGAGGCCATTTTCAATAACACAAAAATATAAAATAATTAGGTATAAATCTGTCATGCAATTTTAACCATATTAGCAGAGTAGTTTTTAATAAATCTAACACACAATCTCAATTTACACACTGAAATATGAAACATCTCCTGTGGCATGCTGCAATTAACCTTGTCAAAACTTCATAAAACCATACTTTAGGAAAAAGCCACAAACTAGTATATTCTATAACCAGATCAACACCAGAAAGAGATTTCCTGATATTCTCCTTTTTAAAAGTATGTTACTTTTGGCCAGGCATGGTTGCTCACACTTGTAATCCCAGCACTCTGCAAGGCCAAGACGGGTTGGTAACCTGAGGTCAGGACTTTAAGAACAGCCTGACTAACATGGAGGAATCCCATTTCTACTAAAAATACAAAAATTAGCTGGGCATGGTGATGCATGCCTGTAGTCCCAGCTACTTGGGGGGCTGAGACAGGAGAATCGCTTGTACTCAGGAGGAGGAGGTTGCAGTGAACTGAGATCATGCCACTGCACCCTGGCTTCAGCAACACAGTGATACTCTATCTCAAAAAAAAAAAAAAGTAAGTTTTTATTTTTATGAGTTCTATGCTTTGAAATCTAATTGTTGTATCTATATTTGTCTCACTCTCATTTGACTAAAACTACTCCTAAATACATAGAATTCGAGATTACATTGAATGCTTTAAGTAGTCCATTGGCTTTAGAATGAAGAATAACCACATAGTGACATGGCAGAAGAGTGTGGGAAAGTTCAGTGTGTGGAAGGACTAAAGATATTACAAATGTTTGGGAATGTGCCTGTGTAATAAAGATGGACAGGATGGCAGTTTGGTTGTTATTAGTTGGCACATTGGTGAAAAAGGAAACAAAAAGCATATAATTCCAATGGAGGGGCCTAGAAAAGGCAGTTTCATGGTAGCATTAGAAGAGACAAGAGGGGCCCGGCATGGTGCTCATGCCTGTAATCCCAGCACTTTGAGAGGCCAAGGCAGGCAGATCATGAGGTCCGGAGTTTGAGACCATCCTGGTCAACGTGATGAAACCCCACCTCTACTAAAGATACAAAAAATTAGCTGGGTGTGGTGGCACACACCTATGATCCCAGCTACTTGGGAGGCTGAGGCAGAAGAATCACTTGAACCTCAGAGGTGGAGGTTGCAGTGATCCATTGCACTCCAGCCTGGGTGACAGGGCAAGACTCCATCTAAAATAATCATAATCATAATCATAATCATAATAATGATAATAATAAGAGTCAAGAGGACCACCTGACAAATTAATATACCTAAGATGTGAAAATAATATGCCATTTCCTGAGAGATCAACTCTGACTACTCAAAAGAAATTCTAAGATGTACTTAATTTTCCCCCTTTTTTTTACAGGATGAATCTTAAAATTGATGACATCTTTCAAAGGAATTTGTCATTTTTTTTCACATTTTAGCACATCTGAAATCAGAGTGTATCTGATGATCAGCAAAATCTTAGGGTGAATGAAAACCAGCAGGTTGTTTTATTATAGTCTCGCATATTCAATTTTATGTGTTTTTGTGTTTCAATAGAAATAGTGGAGAAAGGACTTAGTATCATAGTTTTTCAAATGCTGTTTACCTCATAGTGGTTTCATTACAATGAAAAATGGTTTTGATATATCATCATTTTAAAATGAAATTGGTTCAGGGAGGCGAGTAAAGGTTGCATTTATCGAAGTTACTAGAGGAATGGTAGTTTTCTTAAAGGTATTTTATTAGGAAGAAATGAGTATATAAGTGGAGTGCTACACTGGTGCTTTCTTTTCTTGCTTACCATGATTGTGTCTACCTCATTTGACTTGATGTGAGTTATTTGCTTTATAATGTCTAAAACTTTAGAGCAAAGTAAGAATGAGGCTGTTGTAGGTGATAAACAGATAGTAGGAAAGCAGAAGAGAGAAGTAACATGGAAGAGAATAATTTATCCACAGTGATATTCAACCTTTACTTTTTCTTTTACAAATAGGTTTGTAAAATGAGTAAGGATGGAATGTTAGTTTAGGTAACTAATGTAAGTCATGTTATTCATCTGTCTTAAAATCTTTATATTGTCCTAACCTGAGGGAAAAATAAATTATCTTTTAGACAAATTGTAAATGTAGCTATCAAAAAGTAGTGTATGCCCTAGGAGGTCGAACTTTGGAAGAAAACTATATTAATAGTAAAGAAAAGGGGAATATAGACTATTATGTTGATTAGAAATGGAACAAATGACACTAAATATAATAGAACTATGTGAACATTACTGTACTCTTAAAAATATTGAGAGGGAAGTTTCTACATATAAAAGTAAGTAGAATCCCAGAAAAATTTCAGATTTGTATATTTTGAAATCATAAGGAAAAAATAGGAAATGATTAGGCAAGTTTTCATGAAAGGTGAGAAGCAGGTAGCTCTTCGGGATCTTACTGATGAGAAAATATGTTTATGCCATTGAAAATGAGGAAAGTAAGGAATAAGAACAGAAAAGGTAAAATATCTGTTTTGAGGCACATTTTCATGAATTAGATTGCAATAGTGCTAGTTTGGAAAGATATTTGATTATATATTCTATGATGATCTAGGAGGGAATATGTCAAATCTTGTATTATTTTTTATGCAGGGTCTACTTCAACTATTTTCATTGCTATTTAGAGGAACTGGTTACAGACAGACATTCTAACATCTATAATGTGCAAGTCTCTGACCTAAGTAGTATCCTAAGAGCTCTGTACAAAATATTCTCTTCCTGTGACTTTGTATACAAAGCCATAAACTTGTGGTTCAGCTCTTCTGGAGGTAACCTTGTACAAAAAAAAAAAAAAAAAGTGTTTCTTGTTGTTTGAGGACATTAAAAAAGATGGTATCTTCTATTAGGTTGATGCAAAAGTAATTGCAGTTTTTGCCATTACTTTTATTCTAACAATTATTTTACACCCACTTAATAGTACTGACAAGGGTCTTAGACCTTAGCAATGATTTTTATCTTATCAAAATCCCTGTAGTGCACATCATGTTTTGGTTATTGGTTATTTATCTGATGGAAAAATAAAAACAAGGTGCATCTCAGTAGATACACACACATAATGAATATTGGACACTTATTTCACTTCTTGTTTTCCTCTTAGACTTTCCAGGCCATGGAAGAACATCAGAAAAGGTACCAGAAACAGAAACTTCATTCCTAAATAGAATTCCTTTCACATGTCTTAATCTAAAACTGTTCCTAAGGACTCCCAAGGCATTTCTCCTATGTCCACATTTCTAAAATTGTGTTTCATTGTGTTAACAGATGTTTAGAATACATTGTTTTGTCAAATAGCTTTGGGAAACACAAGGTTAACTTATTATACAAATATTTACTATGTACTTCTAAGAGGTAAGTGTAATATGATAAATTTCCCAAATAAATTTGCTTATGAAGTACTGCTATCTGTAAATGGATCTTCAATTAATGAAGTTAATAGACGTTTGAGTGAAAGATTTACATTCAATAGTCACTGGATTTCTAAATTCAGTGGAGTTGCAGACAAGTTTTTTTTTTTTTTTTTTTTTTTTAAGCTCACCTGCTTAGTGAGCTAACAAGAATACATTTTTTTTTTCTGATTCCAAATATGCTCCACAGATATAAAGACAATACTTAAAGTCATTGTTTACTTTTTTTCTTACATTGGCCAGTATTTCAAACTAATAAAAATCCAAAGTCTTACATGGCAAAAATGTCCCATATGACCAGGCCATTTATCCCAGTCTCTACATTCTATTTGAAGTATTCTTCCAATCTTATGATTAAATCATACAAAACCAGTTATTGTTGTACTTAACCAAGTTCACAGCTTCTTATCATTGCTCCAACTAGTTTGCTTTGTGTAACTTCTTGATTTTTTTTTTCCATTGTTATGGTTAGTTTTATTTATTTTGTAACACCATCTATAGGTAGTCTAACAAAAACCATTCAGTTCTCAATTCATGACAGTACAGGACTTTGTATATCTCACCGTTACAACTTATTTCTGAATACAAGATAAATTTGTTTTTAACTTAATTTTTAATTAATATTTTTTGAGGTTACATTGCAGGTGTATATATTTATAGATACATGAGATGTTTTGATACAGGCATACAAAGCATAATAATCACATTATAGAGAATGGAGTATTCATACCCTCAAGCATTTATCCTTTGTGGTACAAACAATACACTTATACTCCAGAAAGGTACTTTTGAATAAAAAGCAACAAATATAGATTAATTAGCAAGCTTTAAAAATTCAGATGGCCAATAAACATAGGCAAAATGTTTCTGCCTCCCTAAAAATCACACACACACACACACACACACACACACACATATATATGGAGATACAAGTTTTCAATTTTCTTTCTAAAAGATCAGTAAGATTGACTATAACAGTGATATAAGGGGAGTGGGTGGAAAAAGAGGCATTCATAGAAGATGAGAATTCTTATCTATCATCAAATCCATCAGAGTACCTACATCTATTCCACAGTTAATGTCTTTCTTCCTGTTAAGATTGAAATATGTCTGCTCCTAATATGGATGAGTCTTTTCATTTATACTCTGGATTTCATCCTCTTTCAACTTCTCACAGTCATCATTCATGCAATTTTCCCATGCTTCCATATCCTAATTTTCCCTCTCCACTGAACTATTTTCATCATCATACACTATACAAAATACTACAGTATCTGCCATTTCATAAATTCTCTTTTGAACCCATGTTCCCTAGAACACTTTATATTTTGTTTCAA
The DNA here is from genome assembly GCA_004027835.1 of Alouatta palliata. Classification (NCBI taxonomy): domain Eukaryota; kingdom Metazoa; phylum Chordata; class Mammalia; order Primates; family Atelidae; genus Alouatta; species Alouatta palliata. The sequence goes on along the minus strand of PVKV010022220.1, from coordinate 19,969 downwards.
TTTTTTTTTGAGACAGAGTCTCGCTCTGTTGCCCAGGCTGGAGTGCAGTGGCATGATCTCGTCTTACTGCAACCTCCACCTCCTGGGTTCAAGCAGTTCTCCTGCCTCAGCCTCCGGAGTACTGCAATTACAGGTGCGCGCCACCACACCTGGCTAATTTTTGTATTTTTAGTAGAGACGAGGTTTCACCATGTTGGTCAGGATGGTCTTGAACTCCTGACCTCATGATTTGCCTGCCTCGATCTCCCAAAGTGCTGGGATTACAGGCTTCAGCCACTGCACCCAGCCTTGTTACAAATTTTATAGAATGAGTTGTCTACATTTGCAGCCTTCATCACTTTCCATTTTCTTTTTTGAAGTATCATTTGGCAATTGCCTTCATGATGTCAAACCCAATAGGGTGTATCTGGTCTCATTTTGTTCAATAGCTCTATCATATTTGGTCGTTTACCACTCCCATTCTAGAAGCACTCTCCTTTGGCCATAATACCATGACCTCCTAATTTTCCCCCCACATCACTGGACACTAGGCAGAATATCTCTTATATCAGCAACTCCTACTCTGCTCCACTCCCAAAGGTTGAAGTTCTCCATGGCTCCATGGTGAAATAAATCCCTTCACTTTTTTCATCATAATACATTCATTTATTTTTAATATTTTTTTTATTTCCATAGGTTATTGGAGAACAGGTGGTAATTGGTTACATGAATAAGTTCTTTAGCGACTTGTGAGATGCTGGTATACCCATTAGTTGAGCGGGATACAGTGCATCCTATTTGTAGGTTTTTATCCTTACCCACTTCCCATCCTTTCCCCTAGAGTCCTCAAAGTCCATTGTATCATTCTTATGTCTTTGCATCTTCATAGCTTAGCTCCAACTTGTGAGTGAGAACACACGATGTTTGGTTTTGCATTCTGAAGTATGGTCACTTAGAATAATAGTCTCCAATCTCAACCAGGCCACTGCAAATGTTACTAATTAATTTTTTTATGGCTGAGTAGTATTCCACTGTGTGTTTGTGTGTGTGTGTATATATATATATACACACACACACACCACAGTTTCTTTATCTACTCATTGATTGATGGGCATTTGGGTTGGTTCCAGGTTTTCACAATTGCAAATTGTGCTGCTATAAACATGTTTGTGAAAGTATCTTTTTCGTATAATGACTTCTTTTCCTCTGGGTAGATACCCAGTAGAGGGATTGCTGGATCAAATGGTAGTTTTACTTTTAGTTCTTTAAGGAATCTCCATACTATTTACCATATGGTTGTACTAGTTTACAGCAGTGTAGAAGTGTTCCCTGTTGACCTCATCCAGACTATCATCTACTATTTTTTTATTTTTTGATTATGGCCTTTCTTGCAGGAGTAAGGTGGTATTTCACTGTGGTTTTGATTTGCATTTCCCTCATCATTAGTGATGTTGAACAATTTTTTTTTCCATATTCTATTGTAGCAAAGCTGGCACTCAAACCACAGGACAAATCCTTCCTGCTCTTCTCTACACTTTCTACAAGCAGAGGAGCCTCTCTTCATGGCCACCACCATTATCAGCCCACAGAGAGTTCTGCCATTTCATGACCAATCTTCACTTCAGGCCCAGGGGCTCTTCAGTCAGGTTGTGGTGAATGTTGTCAGGCCTGGGACTCATTCTTCAGGGCAGTGGGCTCCCTTCTGGCCCAGGGCAGGTCCAGAAATGCTGCCGAAGAGCCTAGGTGTAGAATTTATGACCCCCAGAGCCTACTTGCTGTTCTACTTCACTGTAGCTGAGCTGGCACCTAAAGACAGTACATCTCAGGATCTCACTCAAGGCCCATGGTGTAATACCTGAGTATTGCTGTTGGTTCCACAGCATGTAGTCCTTTTGTTTAATATTGCTTTTCAAGTTTACCTAGGACTCCAAAGCATTTTAGCCCAGGATGGCAAGGCTTGATGGAACTGAAACTCATGCAGCTGGAATGCGCACTTCCCCTCTGGCTGGAACTGGCCTAAATCTTTTCTCCATGAGCAGATGCGGGTTGAGTTCAACATGGTTTTGCTTTCCACTGTGGCATTCAGCAGTCTGTTCAATGCAAATTCATCCATCCATTCACTGTGTTTTCACTTCCCCAAGTGCATAGATTATTTCTCTGTGCCACACAGTCGTTGCCAGGAGAAGGGAAGAGGCAAGGAGTCAGCAATTTAAGACGGTCCTTTTTATCCTCTGCTGTGCCTCTTAGTGATAAAAAGTTAAAATTAGGTACTGGGATTACTCACCTCATTTTTGGTTTTTTGAAAGTGCTTTTATGCTTGCAGACAGTTGTTAAAAGTTGGTATTCCTGAAGGGTTGGGGGACAATCAGTAGAGGCTTTTATTCTGCCATTTTGCTCCACCATCTCTAACACAGTTTTTTAGAGTATTATTTCTCCAACTTTATCCTTTTATTACTGAAGGAGAGAGAAATAGACAAGAATTGAGACTGTTATGAGTAAGATCCTCTGATGGTTCATTTTAGGTGTCAATGTGATAGAATTAAGGAATGCCTAGAGAACTGGTAAAGGATTACTTTTGGGTGTGTTTGTGAGGGTGTTCCAGAGGGTACTGCCATGTGAATTGTAGAACTGAGTATGGAAGATTCATCCATCAAACCAGCTGGGGACCTGGGTAGAACAAAGCTGGAGAGAAAAGGCTTTCCTTTCTTTCTCCTGGAGCTGGAGCATACTTCTTCTCCTGCCCTTGAACATCAGAAATCTAGGCTCACTGGATCTGGGACTTCAGTCCAGGACTTACACCAGTACCCATCCTGGCTTCCCTGGCCTTTAGAATCTGCCTGAGAATTACACCATTAGCCTTCCTGATTTTAAAGCTTTTGGATATGGACTTAGCCATGCTACCAACATTTTCAGGTCTTCAACTTGTAGATGGCCTGCTGTGGGACTTCTTGCTTCCATAATCACATAAGCCAATTTCCCTAATAAATAAACTCCTTTCTATCTATCTATCTATCTATCTATCTATCTATCTATCTATCTATCTATCTATCAATCATCTATCACCTGTCCATCTATCATCTATCTATCTGACTATCAGCTATCTAAATATCTATCCTATTTCTTCTGTATCTCTGGAGAATCCTAATAAAGATCCTTAAGACAGTAAGGGTTATATGATTATCATGACATTCAACCCCAAAGGGATAGTCAAATATACATAAGGCAATCAGGTGCATTTAGAATGTTGGAGGCATGAAAGATCATTCAAACTGCACCACAGACTCAGAGATTATATTCCATTTTTTTCTTAGGAATGAACGTTCTTAAAATTAGGAGCCAGCTGAAGAGGATCTAGAAGAAGTGTTACAGCATATTCTGAAAAATAATCAGGTATTTAATACAAGTAGAACTAAAATTATTTTATTAAAAACAATAATAGTATATATGCAAAACTTGTCTCTAACTCCAATTATTCCTGTTTAAATAAATGAATGTGATATTTTAAACAACAGGCCTTCTCAATAAAGTCATCGTTGTTTAATGTGTTCATTTTCAGAAATTTTGACATTAGCTAGCATTTATCTGTTTAAATCAAATGAATTTAATTTAATGTTTATATATGTGCTTCATATATTTAGAGATACATGTAATAAATATATGTATTATATACACACATCTATTTGGAAAGGTAAGATATAAATTAAATATGATAAAATACTATTTTATATCAAAGTGCTTATTAATTGGTAACTGGCATAAAAGCAAAAACCAAGAACAGAAAAGTACCAGTTGATGCTGTAGCACTGTTACAGACAAGAATAATAAGTGTACCTTGACTGTCTTTATAAAATATTGTTTACTTTTTAAACCATAAAACCAAATATTGTTGAAGTAACCTCTAGTGTGGATGAAAGTAATATTATTTATTTCCATTAAGAGTAGGTTATCATGATGAAGATATCAATGAACAAATTTAAATGTATCATTTATGCAAATATTTTTTCTGTGACCTAATTAACATTAAAACCAACTGTTGAAAATCTAGTTTCTTTCTGTTTTGGCATATCAATTGCATTTATAGATACGTCAGCAAAGTGATTTCCAACAGTAACATACTATTTTGTTAAGAAAGCATCCTTATATTTGTATAATATATAGTTACATAATCCTAAAAATCTTAAGCAGGGGGAAAATTATCAGGCCTGTTTAGTACTAGATGACCTAAGAACAAACAAACAAATATTATTTTAGTTTCTGACATTCTTAGGGTCAAAATGTCTGTTTTTTCATCCACATTTGGTGCTTCCATAAATCTAATATTTGTTATGAATTCCATCAGGTTTTATCAAAGTCCAGAGATGTTTTGATGTATTAAACAAAAGCTGTAATTGATATGATAGTAACTACAAACTTTATGAGGCATATCCTAATATAATCACTGAAAATGTACCTTAATAAATGTTTCTATTTTTAATGTCATCAATACTTCATTGGACTATGCTGTTGTATCACTAAAAGGTTTTAATTCACACTTATGAGTCTTTCTTATTATGTAAAACCCCAGTGCATTCCTGTTTTATGTTAATCATAGCACATGACAGAAGTTCCTTTGGTATTTGCCATAGCAGAAACAAAAACTTGCACATTTTATTTAATTCAACAGTTATTCTTCTAAGTATGTAACAGTCAAGTGAAATTTTTTAATCAGTTATTTACAGTGTGAAGAATGCTCTGAGATTGAATTTCTCAGCATATCAAATCCAAGTCAGCCTGTTATTGATGCCTGTGATTTACTCACTGAGCAAAGATTTCCCTACTAACAATGTTAAATCTATCTTTATAAACATTTTTAAGACATAAGAAGCAAGTGGCATGTATTATAGTCTCATTTTTGCTTTAAAACATTTTAGCATACTAGAAAGGTGGACATGAACCACGTATATTTACACTGAGATATAATGCTGACAGAAGCTCCATATAAATTTGGCTTGTGTCAGTTTGTTAATAACTGGGTTGCAGTCCACTGTAGACATTGTAGGCATACCCGTGTATACCTTACAAACAAAGAAAAGCTTGCTATGCAAAGGAACAAAAATATTTACTATATTCCTGGTCAAGCCCAAAAGAAGCTATTTTGAAACATTTTTCATTGACACATATTTTCTAAAAAGAACTACTGATTTTCTTAAAGAGAAATATTGGTAAAGAGAGAAAAAAGAACACATCATATAAAATTAAGAATATGAGAAGAATGGGTACCTTATAATACAGAATAGTATTTTAATGGTATTTGTTCCTAGTTTCTTTCAACTTTTTGTAAGTAATATGCAGATTTTTCAAGGAAACGTTATTTCCTGGGAGTGGAAAATGATCACATTTTGAAAACTTAGTCTTCTAAAATGGAAATACTCTGAGAGGGTAAGAATCTAAGTCTATCTTAAAACTTTGCCAGTTTAACAAGCCCACAGAAATGTCTGAAAGATACCAGCCAGTAACTATACAGGATAGATTTCAAACTTTCTCATAACTCTTTTAAAATAGTAATCCCTGTGTATTAGATATTGACTTGAGTTGTTCACAAAGCTTAGAGTACCATCTGGGCTGTAAATTATGTTTAGAGAAAATGGAACATAAAATTCTATAGAAGAGGTTTCTTAAAAAGTAAAGTTGGATGAGGAGCACCAGGGGAATGTTGCAGAATGATTATGGTGTCATGGAAAAGGGAGAGGGACAAAGAGCGTTTAAATTTATCAGAGAACTTATAATTACGACTTGACATCTTCTTTCATTCAAATGACAAAAGATATGATAAAATATGTTTTTTAAGCCAGGTAATTTTTACTATCAGCATCAGATAGCAAATGAGGATAGTACTAACAGTTCAGGAAATTTTAAGAATATCTAAATGATTCTGTGAAAATGAGATTAGATTAACTTAAGTGTTGATCTCCATGTGTAACAGTACTGTAATAGGGCTTTCCTGTGTGGGAATTAAATGTCCAATCACAGAATCCAAACCTCTTACATGCTGAGTAACCCTGTCCTAGATGATCAGTGGAACAAATCAAATGACTTCAGGAACTGTGACTATAACCTATACCAGAATTTCTTAGATATTGTTTTGTTTCTGAATCATGCTAGATTAGCTCAGCCAGGAATCAGAGCTCTTGATTCAGTTGCTTTGGGATGGTAGCTTGAGAGCTTGCATTCCTAACAAATTCCCAGGTGAAGCAGCTGCTTCTGGTCTGGAAACCACTCTTAGGAAGCCATTTCTTACCCCAACAGAGGAGCTAGCAGTAATGTTGGCTTCATCTGGTGAAGGGGCCACTGGGAATAATGCAGAGATGTATGTGGCTGCTACAGACTTCTAACAAGAAAATGCGAACTATGGAATAGATTTCTGTGGGGATTTGAATCCTTCTCTGTCCCTGATATTTACTGTGACTTCTGGAAAGTTACTTAAGTTCTCAAGCTTTACTGTCTTTATCTACAAAGTTTTGATAAAATTACTCCCTACCACTAAGGCTATAATAATAATTGAAGTAATGTACATGAAGCTCTTAGCACAGTGGCCAGATTAAAATCAGTATTCAAAAAATATTGGCTGGGCACAGTAGCTCAGGCCTGTAGTCTCAGCACTTTGGAAGGCTGAAGCGGGTGGATCACATGGGGTCAGGAGTTTGAGACCGGACTGGTCAACCTGGGGAAACCCCACCTCTACTAAAAATGCAAAAATTAGCTAGGCATGGTGTTACCTGCCTGTAGTCCCAGCTACTCAGGAGGCTAAGGAAGGAGAATTGCTTGAACCTAGGTGGCAGAGGCTGCAGTGAGCCGAAATTGCATCACTGCACTCCAGAATGGGTAACGGAGGGAGACTCTGTCTCAAAAAAAAAAAAAAAAAAAAAAAAAAAATTAGTTACTTTTATTATTAACTGTGGCTACATAATTTAGAATACAATAATTCAATGAATCTCTGGAGATTGAATAAACAAGAAAAATAAACATACTTCTCAGAACTTCCCAATTAACAATTTCAATAGGAAGTAGTTTTCATTTTTTTTAAGCATTGCTTAAAGGTGTTTCCTTACATAGACTCCCCCTTCCAGTTCTTCACAGCAGGAAGGAAAGTTGACTGAAAGAATTGCATCCACTAGTACCCACACATGAAACATCAGGTAAATAAAAACATACAAACCAATAAGGTTTCTCACCATATAATATCATCCCTATTCTCCACAAGGGTGTCAAATATAAAACTTTAGAACAATAAAATTACATGGGATGGATTTTTTCTTTTGTATATGCTTAAATATTTAAATGTGGAAATAAAACAGTCCTCCTTACTCTTCTGTATTTTTCTTCTCTAAAAATTAATAAATAAAAGAAATCCCATAAATGTAAAACTACTCAGTGAAAAACAGGGGTGTCATGTTAAGGAATCATAATAAATATCACCCTAATAACTACACTTATTTTGGAAGCTCCTTAATGAATGCATTAAAAATCTGATATAAAACACTCATTTGACCTATTTTGTCTCTAGTTGCTCTAAAATTTTTAGTTCTTTGCTGTCTGCTTCCTTCTTCATTGCATCTACATAGCTTACAACTTCAAGCACTCAATGATCACTATCAGCTTTCTGGTTCCATCATGGCTGACCTTATTTTTGAGCTCATAAACATTATTACAGAAAAATATATGATCATAGAGACTGAGAACATTCAAAATTTTATCTCTTAATTGAACCATCAGTTTTACCCAGAAATTCCATATGAATATAGACAGCCCATGCTTTAATTTAATGCAGCAGAGACTGCAATACTTCTCCACTATCTTCTAAGCCAACTTCATTACTTCTGTTATATCTTTTATAAGAATGAAAATCTCCCAATATCTTGTCACTGAACTTGCAATCCTACCTATATATTTCTTCTCCCCTCTTTTGCAATGAAGGAATGTATCATCAACTAAAAATAATTCTTCAAATAATGAATTTCAACTATGTCCTCTTTCACAGGGATGTGAATCTATTATTTTGCCTATGATCTATAGCTCCAATTTCTCTATTGATTTAGTTTCATGGCATTAAATATACTCATATCTTTTCTGCATAAAAATAAATGTCCACACATATGTATACACACACAGAAAACACACATACAGGATACTTCTTCAGATACTTTCTGAGAGAGGACCTTTGATCCTCCTTTTCACTTATCATTTATTGCTCAATCCACTTCAGTGGAGCTTCTATCTCTGCTAATAGACCAGGGTTCTACAAACAATATTATCAACCACATAGCTAATTTTATTCTTATGACTGTCTTGTTTCTAAACTTAACTCTTCTGAAGTATTTTAATAGCAAAACCTCTTCTTTTTCTTGAAAAGATTTCTACCCTTGGATTTACACACTTCAACTACATAATATACATATATGTATTACAATTAGAATTATGATGAAAACAGCATATATTAAACACAATGAGATGTTTATACACTTGAAATGAACTCCTAATATGTACTGAACAAGAAAACAAAGAAGGTGTGACTTATTCACCAGGTGAAAAAGTGGGAATTCTTCAAGCTTAGACTTTTAAAGGTCAGTTTCAAAAGAATTATTAATCAAAAACTATTCATAAAAATACTGATCCCACTTAGCATCACCCCCAGATGTCTACCCACATCACAGGCATACCAGAAGACAAAGACAATTTACAAAGTTATCTACACTTAGGTAGAGAGAGAGAAAGAGAGAGAGAGAGAGAGAGAGACAGAGACAGAGACAGAGAAGACAAGAAAGATTCTTCCTGAAGACATTCTGTGATTTGTTTCAGGAATGCTAGATCTAAAAGTTTGGTGGCAAATGTGTAAAAAAAAAAAAAAATGGCTGCATACGGTGGCTCATGCCTGTAATCCCAGCACTTTGGGAGGCCACGGGGGGTGGATCACTAGGTCAGGAGATCAAGACCATCTCGGCTAGTAAGGTGAAATATCATCTCTACTGAAAGTACAAAAAAATTAGCTGGGCATGGTGGCATGTGTCTGTGGTCCCTGCTACTTGGTAGGCTGAAGTGGGAGAATCGCTTGTACCTAGGAGGCAGAGGTTGCAGTGAGCCGAGATCGCACCACTGTATTCCAGCCTGGGTGACAGAGCGAGACTCCATCTCAACAACAACAACAAAATGAAGTACATGACTTACATTTCAAATTTCCAAATAGCTTTTTTAGCCAGTTTATATTGTACATATGAACTACTTTTTGTTCATATGTATAATATATGAACAAAAAGTAGGCTAAACCAAGAATTACAGGTGAAATCAGGTCAGAAACACATTTAACTGAATGAAAATAATCTATAAATAATTAGAAATATGGAGAGGGGAAAGACAAAGAGGAAGAGAGAAAAATAAAGTGAAAGAAAACAAACCTACTATAAATTCATAAGTAGTTCATACTGCTAAAGAGTTTCCCTTCAGCTGAGAATTTAAAGGAAGGCAGAGCCCTTCTTTGTCAACATTAGTTTTTTTGGGCCTTTCCTAGTATGAGCATCTTTCTGCCCTTTGTTCATCTTGAATTTACAGATGATTTATTTTTAATTAAAAGAAATAAAACCCAGGCACAAACCACTTTCTTCATGTGGTAGTTTAGCCATACAAACAAGTAAATTAATAAACCAATCTCAATTGCAATAGCATCAAATAATTTTAAATACTTAGGAATAAGTTTAATCAAGGTGGTGAGAATCCTATACACTGTAAACTAGAAAACATTGATGACACAAACAAGTCATAGATAGGAAACACAAATAAATGGAAAGCATCTTGTATTAATGGATTGGGAGAGTAATATTGTTTAAATGCCCATACTCAAAGTGATCTACTAATTTAATGCAATCCCTACCAAAATCCCAATGGCATTTTTTTAGAGAAATAAAAAAATTCTAGAATTCTTATCAAGTTCAACTCATGTGATATGACAAGAAAAGAAAAGGGAAGGTATTCAGATTGGAAAGTAAGAAACAAAATTTTTGTTAATAGATGATGTAATTGTCTATATGGAAAATCAGAAATAATCAACCAAAAGATCCTGGAACCAGTAATCAATTACAGCAGGGTTATAGAATATAAGATAAATAAACAAAAGTCAATCACTATTCTAAATACCAGCAATAAATAGGTGAAATTTGAAATTAGGCATGCAATACAATTTACATTAGAAACACTTAAAATAAGATACTTAGGTAAACATGGAATATTTATATGAGGAAAATTTAAAAATCTGATAATTAAAAGAAGAACTAAAGAAATAGAGAGCGCATGCCCATAGATAGGAAAAATCAATATTGTCAAGATGTCAGTTTTTTCTAACTTAAATAATCTAATCTATAGATTCAGTGCAATCACAATCATAATCTAGGAATTTATTTTGTGAATATCAGCAAAGTTATTCTACAGTTTATATGGAGAGGCTGAAGGCCCAGAATAGCCAACATGTTATTGAAGAAGAACAAAATGAGAGGATTGACACAATTCGACTTTTAGACAGACTGTGAAGCTACAGTAGTTAATACAGTGTGGTACTGGTGAAAGAACAGACAAATAGATTAATGGAAAAGAATTGCTAGCCAAGAAGTAGATCTGCTAAATACAGTCAACTGATCTTTGACAAAGGAGAAAAGGCAAAACAGTAAAGAAAACATGGGCTTTTTAACATATGGTGCTGGACCAACTGAACATACACATGCATAAAATAAATCTAGGTACAGGCTTCACATCCTTCACAAATTAACTCAGTATGGATAATATATCCGACTGTAGAAAACAAAGCTATAACATGCTTAGAAGATGACATAGGAAAAAATCTAGATGACCTTGGGTTTGGTGATGATTTTCTAGATGCAATACCACAAGTGCAATTGCTGAAACAATTTTCAAGTTGGACTTCATTAATATATTAAAAAAAAAATCTGCTCTGTGAAAGACTTTGACAGTGTCTGGCCAGATGGCTGAATAGGAACAGCTCCAGTCTGTAGCTCCCAGCAAGATCAACACAGAAGGCAGGTGATTTCTGCATTTCCAACTGAGGTTCCCGGCTCATCTCATTGGGACTGGTTAGACAATGCGTGCAGCTCATAGAGGGTGAGCTGAAGCAGGGTGGGGTGTCACCTCACCCAGGAAGCCCAAAGGGTCAGGAACTCCCTTCCCTAGCCAAGGGAAGCTATGAGGGACTGTCCCATGAGGAATGGTGCCTGCTGACCCAGATGCCATGCTTTTCCTATGGTCTTCACAACCGAAAGACCAGGAGATTCCCTCAGGTGCCCATACCATCTGGGCCCTGAGTTTCAAGTATAAAACTGGGTGGCTGTTTGGGCAGACACCAAGCTAGTTGCAGGAGTTTTCTTTCATGCCCCAGTGGTGCCTGGAACACCAGCAAGACAGAACTGTTTACTACCCTTGAAAGGGGGCTGAAGCCAAGGAGTCAAGTGGTCTAGCTCAGCAGATCACACACCCACAGAGCCCAGCAAGCTAAGATCTACTGGCCTGAAATTCTTGCTGCGATACAGCACTCTGAAGTCAACCTGGGATGCTCAAGCTTGGCGGTGGGAGACACGTGCACCATTATTGAGGCTTGAGTAGGCGATTTTCCCCACACAGTATAAACAAAGCCACTTGGAAGGCAGAGCCCTCTGCAGCACTGCAAATCCACTATAGCCAGTCTGCCTCTTTAAATTCTTTAAATTCCTCCTCTCTGGGCAGGGCGTCTCTGAAAGAAAGGCAGCAGCTGCAATCAGGGTTTTACAGATAAAACTCCCATCACCCTGGGACAGAGCACCTGGGGGAAATGGCAACTGTGGTTGCAGCTTCAACAGACTTAAACGTTCCTGCCTGCCAGCTCTAAAGAGAGCAGTGGATCTCTCAGCACAGTGCTTGAGCTCTGCTAAGGGACAGACTGCCTCCTCAAGTGGGTCCCTGACTCCAGTGCCTCCTGACTGGGATACACTTCCCAGAAGGGACTGACAGACACCTCATAAGGAGAGATCTAGCCAGCATCTTGTGGGTGCTCCTCTAGGATGAAGCTTCCAGAGGAAGGAACAGGCAGCAATCTTTGTTCTTTTGCAGCCTCTGCTGGTGATACTCAGGCAAACAGGGTATGGAGTGGACCTCTAGCAAACTCCAGCAGACCTGCAGAAGATGTTAGAAGAGAAACTAACAAACAAAAAGGAATAGTATCAACATCAACAAAAAGAACGTCCAGGCAAAAACCCCATCTCAAGGTCACCAACATCAAAGACCAAAGGTAGATAAATTTATGAAGATGAGGAAAACTCAGCACAAAATGGCTAAAATTTCCCAAAACCAGAACACCTCTTCTCCTCCGTAGGATCACAACTTCTCACCAGCAAGGAAACAAAACCGGATGGAGAATGAGTTTGATGAATTGACAGAAGTAGGCTTCAGAAGGTGGATAATAACAAACTCCTCCAACCTAAAGGAACAAGTTCTAAGCCAATGGAAGGAAGCTAAGAACCTTGAAAGAAGGTTAGAGGAATTGTTAACCAGAATAACCAGTTTAGAGAAGAACATAAATGAACTGATGGAGCTGAAAAACACAGGATGAGGACTTCATGAAGCATACAAAAGTATCAATAGTCAAACTGGTCAAGCAAAAGAAAGAATATCAGAAATTGAATATCAACTCAATTAAATAAAGCATTAAGACAAGATTAGAGAAAAAGGAATAAAAAGGAATGAATAAAGCCTCCAATAAATATGAGACTATGTGAAAAGAACAAATCTACATTTGATTGGTGTACCTGAAAATGAAGGGGAGAATGGAACCAAGTTGGAAAACACTCATCAGGATATTATCCAGAAGCACTTTCCCAGCCTAGCAAGACAGGCCAACATTCAAATTCAGGAAATACAGAGATCACCACAAAGATATTCCTAGAGAAGAGCAACCCAAGACACGTAATTATCAGATTCACCAAGGTTGAAATAAAGGAAAAAGTGATATGGAGTATGTTTTCATACTTATTTGCCATTTATGTATTTTATTTGTGGAGGTGTCTCTTAAGGTCTTTGGCCCAATGTATATTTGGTTGGTTGTCCTTTTGTTGAGTTTTGTAATTTCTTTGTATAATTTGGATCACCGTCCTTTATGCAATATTTCCTTTGCAAATATTTTCCCCAGCCTGTGACTTTTAATTCTATTGACAATGTTTTTTTTTAAATCTATATACTCCATATCATATGTCATCAAAGAAATATTAAAACAAAACATGAAGATACCACATACGGCATTAGAATAACCACGAGATAGTACACTGACAACACCAAGGACAGGGACCCACAGTAACTCTTTTCATTGCTGATTGAAATGCAAAATGGGACAGGCACTTTGGAATAGCTTGGTAGTTTCTCGTGAAAGTAAACATACTCTTACCAAACAATCTGAAAGTCACACTCCTTGGTATTTACCCAAAGGTATTGAAAACTTATGTCCACAAAAAAACTTACCCACGGATGTTTGTGGCAGCTTCATTCATAATTGCCTAAAATTTGGACGTAACCATGATGCCCTTTAGTAGGTGAATATATAAATAAATGGTAGAACATCTAGATTAGGAGCTTAAGTTTTATATTTATTATATTATTTAAATAGTGACTACAATGTTGGACAGGACAGTTTTATAATATACTAAGAACTAAATGGTGATATAGTACAAATAAGTACATATGAGATTTGAAAAGAGTATGCAGAGATAAAAAATATTTTTCCTTTAATATTATACCATATTTTTCAAATTTTCATTTTACTACATGCATTTTATTAAAATAATATTTTACAAACATATATTTGCTTAGTATGTTCTATGCTAGATACTTCGTACACATTATCTCCTTGATCAAAAAGCAAAGTGTATGATTTGTAATATGACTCTTATTTTATATATAAATGAATTCCTGAGTGGTTAATAACTTCAATCTTTGAACTTAAACAGATAATGCTATCTAGTGAAATATCTAGCATATTTGAATTATGCAGAAAGTTTACATGTGAATAAATGAGTAAATGAATATGTACAGGGATACATAAATTTGCATTGGGGAGGGGTAAGCATGTGTAAACTTGCATTCCAATATCTAAATACACCTTATCTTTGTCTGAAAGTATATAACAGGCTCTTTCTTTATTTATCAATTCCTCCTATAATGAAACAAAAGCCACCTTATCTTGGGTAAAATAATTAGCCTCTTCTATAGACATTCTCTTTGATTGTAGAATGGATATAGAACTGTAAAAATTTGAAGGCTGAGATTAGAAGATTTTATACATGTAAAAAACCTCAATTAATGGCTTAAAGGGGAGATATAGTAGATTATAATGACTGGTATTATTATTTTTCTTATTTTGTTACAGAATTTGGCACACATAAAAAAGTGCAGATAATCCTTTGACATGTAATCTTGAATTTTTAAACTGACATTGTGATGAACTTTCAACCTTTCATTACTGAACTGCAAATTTAAATCTAATTTGTAGATTTGGATATTTCAATATTTCTTTCAGCTTTGTTTTTAAGATTTCCCTTTATATTAAATATACCTATCATAGATACTCTGTCACTGGGTATAAGAGCTTCTTTATTTTAAAAATGAATCATACTATATTATTTGCTCATATCTCTAACTCATTTCATTTCCTTTCTGCTTCTCTCTCTTTTTAGTGATGTTAAAGGCTGACAATTTAGGATAATAAGTTATTTTAGTTAAATATCTGTTTACTATCTTTTTCTGAATCAACATGATTGAGGATCTCATGGATGACTTTTTCAATATGAAACAAATTCAATATTAGTGATAAAGAGCTGTGCGTTGATGTCATGCTGAAACTCTGCTCCAGCAATCCTCTGTGCTGCTCTTTATGATCATTAGTTCTTTTGTTCTGTTTCCTGGATGTTGCTAACGTTTATGGAACTGTACAAGATAACAGTAAATTGATCTGGATTGAATTTATTTCTTACCATTTTTTCTGCTTGGGAAAATGATGCTTATTGTTCAAGGCATGGCTGTGTTAGCATTACTCCTTTATTCTCCCCATATTCTACAATTAATGTGGTCATTATTCATTTCAAAAATATTACTGCATTCATGAAAATAATAATGTCTATTATATATTAATCCTTTAATATGTCAGGATCCAAGTTAAGAATTTTGATGGGTGTGTACACACATATGCAAGTAATTTGTATGCATGTCTAAATATATGTATAAAATAAGTAAAGGTCTCATATCATCCTTTTATAGATGCATTCATCCACAACACATAACCTCTGGCAACCATTAGTCTATTCTTCATTTCTGTAATTTTGACATTTCAAAATTATATATATACACACACATACATATATATCCTCAAAACAATACTTTGAGATAATTTATAGAGTCCCTTTATTTCAGAGGATAAAACATAGGTTGGAAAGAATTAAGTACCATGCCCCACCTATATACTCTACAATGTGCATTAACAACTTCTATAATTATTAACAATAAGCCTATTTTTAAAACACTTTCTGAATTATAACATGAGAGAAATGTTTATGTATATAGTAAATAATCTAATATTTTTGTTAGATTGGCCATTCATAAAAACATTGAAAGCCACCA
This sequence comes from Alouatta palliata, assembly GCA_004027835.1. Lineage (NCBI taxonomy): Eukaryota > Metazoa > Chordata > Mammalia > Primates > Atelidae > Alouatta > Alouatta palliata. Next base: position 4,318 of record PVKV010022220.1, on the reverse strand, counting down.
TGCTTTATTCTTTTTTTCCCCAAGGCTTACTTTGCTTTGCTGCACAATTTTTTATGTAAGCTCTAGGTCTCCTACAGACTCAAACAACAGGCAGCCATGTAGTGACTAAGATTATGAAACCGTCACCTGTATGAGAGATGTGCTTAAACCAGAGTCTGTTATTGAAATAAACTAGAAGAAACTTTATCAGTTTCTTATAAGATGTAAAACTTTTTAAAATTTGCTAAAAAGTGTTTTCATCTCTCTCATATTATCAGTATTACTATATAATATTTTAAATTAATCTTTAAGTCTTTTTTAAACACTCAGCCTAAATCAGAGTGTTTCTTTCATTCTGCATACTCTTTCTTTCTAATATTATTTATTCCAGTGGCTTCACAAAACTGTACTTTCTAAAACTATGTCTTTAATTCTACCTTTTAGTAAGTTCCAGGATCACATTTCTAACTTCCACTCAAAGGCCAGAAAGCAATCTTAAGCACGTTTAAAGTAAAGCTCATCCAATTCCAAATATGATCTTCATATTATATTCCCTGTTGAAGGCAGTCTTATTAATATTCTTCTTGCTCCAACTTTTGATACTTTAGTAGCCTCTGGGTTTTATAAAGAGGAGCAGATGAGCCATATCCTCACTGACTCCTACATCCATAGAAAAGTTTATCTTCAAGTATATCTAGTACATTTTTAATGTGAATCTTGAATTTAAAGATTTATCTATGTTAGGACTTTATCTTTAATGGAGATAAAGACAGTTTAAAATTTGTCCCTTCAAGTTTATTTCCATAAATGCATATAAAGCTAGAAGTATAGCATCTGGAATTTTTTACCTGCATTTGTAATATTACACAAGCTTTTAAAAATGATTCATGTGATATTTTTATTATTAAAATTTTTATGTTAGAACTATTTGATAATAAGTCTACTTCAAGCTTTAAAATATTACAAAATAAATTATTTTTCCCATTTTCAAATTGTACTGTTAAAATTCTGGTTTTAGGTATGTCAATCCAAAATGATTATAACAAGAAAGTTGCATTTCTCATGATCAGATGGTGGAGCGAGTGATTCTGTCTAGTCAAAAAACAGAAAGACATAACAAAGGTTGACGATGTCATGAAGTTGTCACATGAGATGCTCAGTTTAATGCCGTAATATGCCTCTGGCTGGTATGGAGGAGTATGTATCTGTGCCTTTCAAGTTTCTGACAGAGATTCTGATATTCACAAGTTCTATTACCCAATCAAGGCAATGTTCACTTTTCTCAACTGTCATCACCCTGAAATTATCAGCCATATGGTCCCACTTTAGCACTCTCCAAAATCTCTGTCAATCTAAATCATCTGCTAGGACACTTGGATATAAGCAACTTGAGATACTTGTCTACTAATTCACAATCAGCATTTAATCTTTTCTTTTATGTTAATTCAACTTGTGGCCATTGCTCCAGAAAATGAAATGTAGAACAGTTTGTGAAAATAACCCTAATATATTTCAGATCACCTAGCATTCATAAATGCATCCTACCATTTACTGATAGTAGAAACTTTTATATTTACATGCCTCATTTGGCCTTAATGTGGTATATTTCAGAGAAGAGAATAGAACACTCCAACAACTGGTGTGTAGTTTGCTAAATTATCTAATTGCAAGCAAACCAACCCCTGAAAGCCCTGTAGTCATGAATGAAAGCACAATTTCAAAAGGTATTATATTGATATATGTTGTTTAAAAGCAGGAATGAAAAGATGGTCTCAAACATTCAAGAAAAAAATCTTCCTCTCTCTCTCTCTCTCTCTCTCTTTCCTTCTATTACTTGTGCACACACAGGCACGCATACCACTCATACACAGGCATTCAATTCTAATGTTTTTCTAGACCTGTATAATTAATTACTTATCATCAAAGAAGTTTTAGCTGTCAATAGTTTAAAAATACTTTGGGATAACTATTATTCTAGATAACTTCCCAATTCCTTACCTACAAAATTAGAAGAATAAACCCTCCAGTAGATTAAATATGGTCACAAGTTTTTTCATACGTCTTTATTCCCATATCTTTTGAATCTGAGTTGCCCTTGTGTTTTGACGAAAAGAATTTGATAAAAGTGATGGATAAAATATGAAAATTGGCCTGGAAATGTTTTGCAGCTTCTATTTTTCTTGGAAGGCTGCCTTGAAACTGTAATATAAAGATATTCAATATTAATATCTTCATGTTGTAGATATATCTATAAAATAAATGTTAGGCTTCTAATAACAAGAGTAAGAAATCAACATTAAAGAGAAGTGAGGCACATAACAGCTAGCACTATCTACCAGAAAAGAATGAGGCTTTCTTGGGTAGCTGAACCTCAGATAAATGCAATCATCGAATCAATCCTGAGAAAACAGTAGGAGAACCATATAAACAAACCATAGAACTAGGAAAAAAAGCAGATTAGTGTTGTATTTAACCACAATAATTTAAAGACATTAATGGTGTGGCTATAGTTAGGTTTACATAAATGCAGACATTAAAACAAACATGGAAGATAACACTTTACTAATTTTTAAATTATGCATTTATGGCTGATTTAACTATTTAATTCTGAGTAAAATCAAGGTAAAAATTTCTTGCTTATATTCTCTGCCCTAGATACAGTTATGATTGTTCAATATTTATTTGTTTCGGGTTACCAGGCGATACCTTACATAGCACTTACGACTTACTAAATTTACATTCTAAACTCTTGCTCTACAAGAAAGAATAGAGGACTTAAAATCTGAAAACTAAGATTAGGGTACTAATTCTGCCATTTACAAATGTATAAAGATAACAGCTCCCTTGTGTATTTTTCAACTATTTGTTGATAATACATGTAAACGTGTTAGATTTTTTAAATGATTGCACAGAATATTCTCATGTTCTTACAACTGATTGATAGTATAAGGTTTCTGTGTATTTTTCTAGAGAAAAAGAGGGTCTCACTTTTCTAACCCATTAGAGTAAGAAGATGTGGCCATGTAATGTGTTCTAGTCAATGAGACAGGAGTATATGCTGCTTCTAGTTGGAAACATTTAAGAGATAATGTGATTTTCATTCTTCCTTTACCTCTGTGCCATTCAAACACTTAACAGTTTCCATATGTTTGAGTCCTTTAGTAGGTCAATATGGAGCAAAGTTCCCTTCTGGCTAGCATTAGACATGCAGTGTGCACAAGAAACAAACCTGTTCTATTAGGTTACTGGATTTTGCTGCTGTCTGCTATTATCTACCTAACCTGTTTTCATTAGTATACTATGGGAATTTATATAAATTAGCATCATTGGTGATAATATGTTCAAAGGCACTTAAATGTGGTTTGGGTTCAACATTGATTTTATGATAAAATAGTGGCATTTATTTCCATTGGGAAGTATGACTAGATGGCCTAGTAAACTATAAGAATTCATTTATGCATCTCAGTGTTGCCTTACATTGCTTACAAATTGCTTATAAATTGCCTATAAATAACAGCATGCTTATAAATAACACCATGTTGAACTATTGCTATTACTTATTAACTATTGCTTATAAATAACGCCATTGCTTATAAATAATACCATGCTGAACTATATAGGAGTATGAGGAAAAATGAAAAGTATGAAGCCCTATGCATATTGTTTAATGAATTTTAATAGTTAATTTTTCCATGTTAAAGTGACTGAAAAAATGTTTAAAAATTTAAAAGTAGATATATTAAAACTCACCACATTAAGTTTAAATATGCCATTTATACCAAAAATAATTTATTACAATTACACGTTCTTGTTTTAATGAGAACAAACTTACCAGTGATATTTTCTAAATCTACTTATTAACTTACTCATTTTCACTTGAGAATTTGCTATATTTGATACGAAGTCTTTGACCAAGCAACAATCATATATTTTTAATTTAAGTGCAGCTTGGTGAAACTATTTTTCACATTATACCACGATAGCTGAAGTTATAAAAACAGTTATCAAAGCCACTTCAAAATTTTGGTAAGATTCCATTAAGAACATTTTTTGAATGTGTTTTGGAAAATCAAAACACTATGCTAATTTTCTATTACAAAATATTGAGATTTCATGCCACTTAAAATATTTCATATGAAATTCCTATAGCAATAAAATGAATATATTTAAGAAGCAATTTCATAGCTGCTTTTGGTAAATCAGATGTTTCATTAAAAAATAAAACACTTTCTGTTTAAAAATTTAAAATCTGAAGAGACTTTAATAATTTATATTTCCATTTCAAATGTGAAATTAGTATGTATGTACTCTTCTTTTTTTTTTTTTTTTTTTTTTTTTT